>JAOXJP010062432.1:0-45162 GCA_025762735.1 Platanus orientalis | reverse complement strand
GCCGTAGGCTCCCTCTTCTCTCATAGGTATCTCTCTTACCTTCTTATCATTCACTCTTAGTCTCTTCTTCCCCTTCTCTTTCCCCATCCTCTTCCCTCTCTTTCTTTAATTCTTTGTTAAGAGTTATAATCCGTTAGGGGTCCTCTACAACATCCCTCATGCCCCCTCTCAAATTCCTTTGAATATTGAATTTAATTAGAGAATTTTGAAATCTGGTTTAGGTTTTTTTACACTTTAAACCCAAAATAGAAAACTTCAATTTTTTATCTCTCTCTCGATATTGGGCCTAAATTCATGAAATTTTGCATGAAGGTGTATTTATTAGGGCAATACTTACAAAATTTCGTAATTTTTGGATGCATGTTAGGGGTATTTTCGTAATTTTCCATAAATCTATCATAATTACAATTTTGCCCCTAGCCTAAAATTCAAATTTTATTTTCTGAAATTATTATTTTATTACTTGTAACTGGTTTATGCTGGTTCCGCATGATTTTCAAAGGTCTTTTGGTTTTGTTCCAACCAAATAGACCAAAACACAGCCAAAAACACTAAACTCCACATAATTTTTCTTTTAAGAGAGATCTTCCTCAAAATCCAACCATTATAGAAATCCTAAAGGCTATGCGGAAACACCCAAGCAACCCCAACTTCCGACATCACTTCATGCCAAACCTCCATGGCAAAAGAGCAATGAATGAGAATGTGATTAACCAATTCCGCATCACAAAAACAAAAGGGCAAACATTTGGAAGGCACATACCCCTCTTTTGGAGATTGTCAAATGGTTGGCAGCCAGCCCCTACATGCAATCCACAAGAAAAACAAATCCTTCGAAGGCATAGTAAGGCTCTAAAGCCTCTTCCAAGCCCTTATAAAAGTACCTCTATCACCGAAAAGACCCAAACAAGATCTAACAAAGAGCTCCCAATTTTTTCTAAGGGTCCAACACCAAGAATCCTCCCTATCACTTCTTAACTCTTAAGGTAGAAGCCTCCACAAAGCCAAGAAGCCTAACCATTTGGTCTACCTCCTAGCCATTTAAATATCTTCTCCTTATTCATCAAATATATATATATATATATATATATATATATATATATATTACAATCCAACTCCAACTCCAATAATCGGACACCTTAGCATCTTTATTACAAACAATCAAGTAGATTTGAGGAGCTTCCAAAGATAGGTCACTGAGAGCACCATGTATCCTTCCAAAACAAGGTAATAGTGTTGGATCCAATTTCAACCCAAATGGAATTTATAAACTCCTTCAATTGATTCATAATCCCCATTCAAGAATTAACATCAAACGGGGTCTCAAGCGTTTTTTACTCCCAATAATTTACCAGCCCATACTTCTCCACGTCTCCAAAGGCTCCCACATTCCATCCCAAATATGCACAACCATTTGCGAAAGAAGAGCTTTGTTCACATCACTAACTCTTCCAGTACCAATGCCTCCATATTGCTTAGGTTTACAAACCTCCTCCCAAGCCACCAAGTGCAGCCCCAAACTGTCTTTTCCCTTACTCCCCCAGAAACCTCCTTAGCATTTCTCGATCTCACTGGCAACTAAAGATGGAATGACAAGGAGAGACAAGAAATATGTTAGAGGGCTAGCAAGCACAAATTTAATTAGAGTCATTTTCCCCCTTCTGATAGATACATTGCTTTCCAACCTGCCAACCTTTTACTAATTCTTTCAACCATTGGATTCCAATCCGCCTTGCTTTTGAAAGGCACCCCAAGTACGTGGATGGGAAAGAGCCTTGCTTGTAGCCCAAGACTTCAGCAAACCTCCATAAATCGTTCACCTGACCCACTCTATATATGCAACTCTTAGATAGATTTATTCTTAACCCCGAAACTGCTTCAAAATATCGAATGACACAGCTTAGAAATTTAAGCTGCCACACCGAATTTTTACACATTACAAGAGTGTCATCTGCAAACTAAAGATGAGTGGCTGCCATCCCATTGATTCTCACCTCAAAACCCTCAAACAAACCTCCTTGACAAGCTTAAGCAATGCAAGTTCAGTCCTTAAAAAATTTTAAAGAAGTTGGGACCAAACGCATATCATTTAGAGTTTCCATGACTTAAAGATCAATTCGGTCTTCAATGTTTGTGATCTTTATCCATTCTTTGATGATCCAAACTGAGCTATCTAGCAGCCCGCTAATTTTTCTGTTGTGTCATCTACTCTTCCTAAAGAGCAAAGAGTATATTGACATCCTGAATATGTGGTCTACTACTACTAGACATGGTACTTATCTGAAGTACCTTGTTCATTAGCATGGCAAACCCAAAAGATGTATGGATTTCAGCTCAAGAATTGAACAAGCTTGATGAGTCTCTTTGGCATGACATTACCTTGAACTCGACATCAAGTTCTTTTCAGGAGGGGGAGAATGATGCAGCAGCCTATGATAAACAACAACATTCCTTTTTTTAGCCCATCCCACCTTAAACTAGTTTCCAAACGGCCCAACTTTGACCAAGCACCCAAATGGCCCAAGCAAACCTAGCAACCAAACAGCCCATCCAAGTTATCTTAACCCAATGCCCAATCAGTCAGTCGACGATCCATTTTCCAAGCCCATTTATCCATGATCCATGACCCACCTACCCATTTACTCATCTCATTTACCTAGCCAGTATGTCAAGACTTTCCAACTACCCTTAAATGTTATTTAGTATTTAGTGCAAAGAAAGTGGGCCTACGATGCAGCAACACTCATTTGGATGGACAAGAAGTACCCACTTTGAGGCCCAAGAAATCACAGAGTGCTAGCAAAGTGGGGTAGTAGGTGTTTGCAATTTTTGTAATAAGATAAGTATGCCATGGGCAGTTTAGTGAATAAAGCCAATTGAAAGCCAAGGGTATTTATGTCTTTTTAGTAGAGTCAAAAGTCAAAGTAGGGTCCACATGGGCTGGTCGATAGGGGAGGTCGATAGTCCCTTTATGATTTCAGCATGTTTTTGTTTTTAGAAAGTTTTATTAGGAAGGTCTTTGTTAAGAGTCCAAGGTTTCTATTTTTAGAAACTTCCAAAGTTTGTGTCTTAGGATCTTTAATAGTGGTCAACACATGTATTGGCATTGAAGAATTTTGAAATAAAACTTTGGGGTTTTTTTGTGGTTCACGGCTGGACTGTGTTTCCTCTCCCTCTTCTTCTTCTTCTCCTAGAAGTTCTATAATTCTTATTCTTCTTCATCTTCTAACCCCCTTCCTCTCCCTCCTTTCTCTAATCCATCTTCATCATCCTTCTTCTCATTGCTGCCTTCTTTCTCCTTCTCTAAAATTTATTGTGTTAAAGCTTTTAAAGTCCATCAGCTGGCCTGACTTTATCCCAGGAATATAGCTGCTGATTCTGAAATTCTATATTGCAATACAGTGTATATCGGCTGGGTTTTCTGGCTATTCAAGAGGCCAAATCGCACCTGCTGAAAGAAGGTATTTTATGCTTTAATCCATCAGGTATTCTTCTGCATTCTACTCCTTACTAGATTCTTAGAACTCCCTTTTTTTTTTTTCTTTTTTAAATGGTAAGAGAAAATTCCTTGTTTCAATTCTGACTTTGTGATAGTTATTATTTAGCCTATTGTTCTTTCTTAACAGACTAAATTTTGGGGCTGACAGAAATGCGGTTTGGTGGCGATTGATTGTGACTAAGTATGGGGAAGAGAGGCTTGGTTGGTTAGTGGGATGCCAGTAGGGCCTGTGGGCTGTGGAGTTTGGAAGGGTATTATGTTGGTGGAGGAAGAATTTTTTGAGCGTGTAAAGTTTAAAGTGAACAAGGGTAACAGAGTTCGCTTTTGGCAGGATGTATGGTGTTCTAGGGAGCCTCTACAGTCTCTCTTTCCATCTTGTTTCGGTTTGGCCATAGCTAAACAGGGGGCGGTGAAAGACTTCGTGATACACTCGAGAGTTTTTTCCTCTTGGGATCTCAAGCCCAAAAGGAATTTAAATGACTAGGAGATTGGAGAAATGGGGAGGTTGCTAGATACTTTAGAGAAGTACCAGATCGGCGCGCAGGAGTTGGATGACGAATTGATTTGGGTCGGTGATAAGGATAGGGGGTTCTCTGTCTCTTCTATGTATGCTACTCTTTGTCCTCAAATCCATGATGCCTCTCCTGGTATTTGTGTATGGAACTCCTTGATTTAGTTCAAAGTGTCCTTCCTTCTGTGGAGATTATGGTGGAATCGGGCTCCAATTATAGATAATCTTATTCACAGAGGGATGTGGATAACAAATTGGTGTTGCTTGTGCATATCAGCGGGTGAATCTTCCAGCCACCTTTTCCTCCATTGCTCTTGGGTTTCCCACTTGTAGAATTATTTCTTGGATAGATTTAGTATGGTCTGGGTTCAGCCTGGTTCTTTTAGAGGATTGTGTGAGTGTTGGCCCTCTCAGCGTGGCAGTGATTGGAGCAGAATAAGCAGGCAAATCTGGTGTTTAATTCCAGCAGCTCTTTCATGGTCAGTGTGGGAAGAGCGTAATAGAAGATTGTTTGATGGCACTCAGGGACAATATAGGAGGGTGTTGGATGCTACACTTTCTAAGATCCACGATTGGCTCTCAGTTTCCTCCTCTAGGGATAGTATCCCTTCTGAGACATGGATGTTCGATTGGGATAGGGGGATTTTTCATGTTATGTAATTCCTATTGTTGTCCCTTAGCATTTCTCATGCTATTGTTTTTGGTATGTGGTGGCCCTTTTTAATATATTTCCTCATCTTTCTAAAAAAAAATAGAAAATTTTGGGTTTCTTTTCCCTTAAAACAGCCCCCCACCCCTACAACAACCTGTTTTCCCATTCTTCCTTTAGGGCTTTTTTCCCCAATCCATTCCCCATATTTCCCCACAAAATCCTCCTTAATCCCTTCTGATTTGATTTAGTTATTGGTATAGAAACCCCATTTTGTTTAATGTTTTCTTATTAAAGTATCTTTGCAGACTGTTCTTTTTATCAATTTATATATTTTTCCTTATCAGAATACAGTGAAGTTTTGTATAGAGATTCCTCTTAGACCTAAGTAACTACCTGTAAAATTTTGTAGCATTTTGAAATTTCTACAGGTGTATTTTTATCAATTCACTATTATGCCCTAAAATTTCCAGAATTGGTTTATTGAAGATGTGATTTATTGAAGAAAATAAGATAGCAAACGTACAACGAGCTAGGATCACCAGGAAGGTGATACAAAGCATGAAAAACAATCATAAGATAAAGAATACTACACTAAGCAAGAAAATCCAATCCCAACGCACAACACATATTACAACTCCTCACACCATATGGCATTCCACCCCAACTCCTCACAATCCGACCACATCACGACCCATTTGAAGAGGATATTATCTATGAATAGCACCAAATCACAGGTTTAGAGGAATTTGTTACCCCTTCATAGAATGATTTAGAATTGAAACTCCATTTTTTGTCTAACTTCCAGATCCACCTACCATTGCCATTCGGTATAGGATTGATATTCCCCAATATCCCCAATAAACTCACCATCTCTCCCACCTCCCAATCATTAGGGTTTCTCCGCAAACATGGAGCCCACCCCCTCCTACTAGAATCATGGCAGTTCAACACCGAAGCTAGAGGATCTAAAACCAATCTAAAGATATTCGAGAAGCTCTCATTATCGGGGACTCCCTCACCTAAACATCCTTCCAAAAGCTAATGTTAACCCCAGATCCTAGTTGAAACCTGATGTGTTTCCAAAAATCCTCCTTAGTTGCCGATGTAAGGCCCCCAAGGGTATTTTTGAAAAAACAAAACAAAACAAAAATAAATAAAAAATAAAAGAGGGGTTTTCCCCCATTGTTCGAACGAACGAAACCTGAAAGAAAGGGGGAAGTTTGTGTGCCCAAACGGGGGGGAAGAAAAGGGAGAGGAAGAAGGAAAAAGGAGAAAGAAGAAAGGGAAGGGAAAGAAAAAGAGAAGAGGAAGAAGGAAGGGAAAGGGGAAGGTGCTCACTGCTACACGTTTCAAGGGAGAAAAAAAAGGGGGGGTTTAAACCTAGCTAGAGGGCAACAGCCCTGATCCCGTGAAATTTATAAGTAGGATGAGTCCCCTCCTTTATTTCTAGAAGTTAAATGATTTATTTTAATATATGAACTATATTCATTTTAGTAGAAATTGCAAGATAGGTGTCAAAATAAGTATTAAAACTTTGGGGTTTCTTTCCTAAACAAAATAAATTGGTTTATTTGCTAGGAAATGGTATCCTTATGTGAATATAATAATTTATAACCTAATGTATATGGTTTGGGTTTTTGTGAGAACCCTTTTCCTATGCTAGAAACATGTTTTCAAGAAGACAAAACATTGTGGGTGTAATTTTAAATAATGAATTAAATCCCAAGGTTTCCATTAAGTAAATGGGGTGGGGGATTTTGCCTTTTTTTTATGTAAAGACCAATAAATTGGCCCGAATAAATTTATAGAAGTACTTTTATATGGTAGAGGTATGATTAGAGCTCTAAAATATATTATTCCTTTAATTTTCAGGCGCCCGCCAGTCTTTTGGCTTGATAAAGGGGAGTTCTTGCAAAGCTTAGGAGATAAGTAGATCCTATATTCTCTAATTCATAGCAGCATTAGAGTTATTTTAAAATATTTTAGCCAGAGATTTCTATACTTAGATGTGGCCATGGAGTTCTTTTGACCAGGAATGTGATATGTGGAAATAGACTTTGATCTATTTTTATTTAGGCCTACCTGGTGGACGCACCAATGCCAGTGCATTTCTTGGATTGTTATCCAGATGGTCCTCCCAAGGGAGGCGAGAGGCTTGGTCCTCCGACAAGACTATGAGTTATTATGAGCCAGACTTTCTTTATTGCATGGTCATCCTGTGCTTGAGATATATGATGTTAGGGGTTATTCTACCATGTTGTAATCCTGATGACTATATGCAGCATTCTCTTTTCATTTGTATCTTGATATGTTTATTTGTATGACACTATTGATATTGTGGTTGTATTCTTATTATATACGGGAATTAGACTGCAACAGAATTGACTTGTTTCCATTATGCACGTGACTTCATCAATAGTATCCTTAAAGAAATTGTAGCGAATGAACCATTTTATGCATACATGTTAAAGCATGTGCATGTCATGCTATTTGTTTTCATACATAATTAGTTGCATTGATATACGCTTAAGATTATATTGAATTTTAAAACTATTTATGTTGATTGGAATTGTGGCATGCATCCCATTACATGAGTTTTACACTACCATATTATTTATTTGAAAGAGTTTATTATTACATGAATTTCACATGTTTCGACGGTTTTGTTTTTGTCTGTTATAAATTCTATAATGTGGATTTTACTTGTTGGGCTTTCCCCAAGTTCACCCAAAATCCTCCCCCCTTGCAGATAGATAGGTTCATGTGGATCTCGAGCACTGAGACTACGTAGCCCCAATTACTATGTATCTGAGGGGGTGACGATCCATGAGGTAGATGTTGATGATTTTTTGTACTTTAGCAGGTGGGCTAGATTTTGTCTTAGATGTATACATGGGCTTTGTGTACCCAATGAGGATCAGACACTCTTTTTGTGTGCGGATCTGTATATATTTGTATATATCATTCTGTAGTATGGATTATATGATGTAGCAAACTACTAGGTGAGCATTCACTGCTATTCTTTTGCTATTGTGGATCTATTAGTGTTGTTATTTGGATTTGAGCGGGTTACAAGTTTATATTGGATGTGGGAAATTTTCCTAGGCCCAATTTTTAGCCATTATGCTGCCGAAATTTTCTGCTGAAATTTGGGTAACATCCTTAAGATGTTTTGGAAATGAAAAAGCATTTGAATCCCTCACACCTCAGAATTCAAGCCTAATCGCTTGGGTTTCAGGGTGTGATAGCCGATAAGGACTTCCGAATTCCATAGCCATGCCTACCCCTGACTAACTCTAGATTCCCAACATGATAACTCCCCAAATCTAGCAACCACCACCCTCCTCCACAAGCTCTCTCTCTACCCCAAACCTCCACAACCCTTTGGCTAAAAGGATCCTATTATGAACACAAATCTTCCTGATGCCAAGCCCCCCTTGGCCAAAGGCCTGCAACACAAGTTCCATTCTACTAAGAGATATTTGTGGTGGTCTACCGTATCATCCCAAAGAAATCTTCTAAGCATCGCCTCCATCCTATTAGCCACTGATATCGGAATCATAAAAAGAGAAGTAATTCGGCATGGCCACAAAAGTTGCCTTGATCAGAGTCACCCTACCCCCTTTCGAAAGAAGGGGAACTTTCCACCCCTCCAATCTGGAAGAAATTCTTTCCATTACCGGTTCCCAAATCACCTTAGATTTGAAACTTGCACCCAACGAAAGACCTAAGTATGAGAAGGGAAGGATCCCAATTTTACACCCCAATATCCACGCCAAACTCTTAATATCACACTCCTCGCCCACTTGAAACGACTCACTTTTAGCCAAATTGATCTTTAACCCCAATACCGCTTCAAAACATCTAAGAAGACATTTGAGATACCCTAATTGTCGTACATCGGCATCACAGAATATCATAGTATCATCCGCAAACTGAAGATGAGATATGGTAACTTCCCCAGATCCCACCCTAAAACCCAAAATAAATCTCATCTTCATTTTTTTTATCATTCTACTCAAGACCTCTGACACCATAATAAATAGAAATGGGGATAATGGGTCCCCTTACCTAAGACCTCTCGAGCAACTAAAGAATCCAGTCGGACTTCCATTCACCAAAACCGAAAAAGAAGCTGAAGAAATACTAAACAATATTCAACCTCACCATTTAGCCCCAAATCTCATCCTTAACAAGATATACTCCAAAAATCTCCAGTTGACATGATCGTAGGCCTTTTCTAAATCAAGTTTACAAATCACCCCACTCCTACCAGACCACCTACTATCCTCAATACATTCATTCGCAATCAATACACCATTCAGAATTTGCCTCCCCTCAATGAATGCACCCTGAGGAAAAGAGATGATGTTTTTCAACACTATCTTCAACCTTATTGACAATAACTTAGAAATGATCTTGTAGACACTAATCAAGCCGGAAAACCTTCAATTCCTTCACCACTCCCTTTTTGGGAACAAGGGTAATGAAAGTATTATTAAGATGTTCATAAAATTCCTCCGAGTAATAAAATTCATCCATCACTTTCATGAGATCATCTTTCACAATGCCCCAGCACTTTTAAAAAAAAAGCAATCGAAAAGCCATCCGGACCCGGAACTTTATCCCCCTTCATGCACTTAACTGTATTAAATGCTTCTTCTTTAGAAAATGGTCGCTCAACCCAGCACTTCTCCTGATCCGATATCCAATCAAACTCCAAACCATCATGAAGAGGTCTAACAAGCTGATCATCCCTAAAGAGATTCAAATAATAGGATTCTGCCTCATTTCTAATCTCCAACCTATGCTGAGACCACTCCCCATTGATCATCAGACCATAAATACCATTAGAACACATATTATGCAATGTCACTTTATGAAAGAATTTTGTATTACGATATCCTTCCTTTAACCATCTAATCCTAGACCTTTGCCGTCAATACATATCTTCTTTAAGCACAAAAATATAGAAATCCTTACGGCATACCTCTCTGACCAGCCTCTCCTCACAAGACAATTGTCTCTCTTCTTCCAATCGATCAATGTCCCTGATTTTCACCACATCTCTTACTCTCCTTAAAATATCTCAACGTGACTTTGTTCCAAGCAATTAAATGGAACTTCAGGGTTTTCAGCTTGAGAGCAAATACACGACCAGCATTCCATAAAAAAGATGACTGGCCCCAAACATATTCCATGAAGTCAGGCTCAAGGAACCACGCATTCTCGAATTTGAACTAAAATAGACCACCAAAACACCACCCAGATTCAAGCACAATAGAGGTATGGTCCGAGATTTCTCTTGGAAGCGCCACTTGGGATCTCCCAGGGAATAATTCTTCCCATTCGTTACAATATAGAAATCTATCCAATTAACTCAAAGTGGGTCTCTCCTGAAAATTAGACTAAGTACATTTTGCCCCTTTTAGAGGGAATATCAATTAAATTCCAACGATTAATAAAATTCCCAAACTTCTCCATTCTAGAATCCCTCCTATTATCACGTTCTCTCTTGTGAGTAAAACGTACCAAGTTAAAATCCCCCCCAATACACCAAGGAAGGTCCCACCGAGCTTTAACATTATCCAGTTCTCCCAAAAATTCATCAACCTCCCCCGCAATAACCGAACCATTTATCCCACAATTGACCCAATCTTCCAACACATTAATCTTCCCACAATGAACCGAAATCGAAAAAGCCCCAACCTCATGCTCCACAACCTCCACTTTGTCCTCATTCCAAATCATTAAAATGCCACCTAAGGCTCCCCACAAGAGAAGAGCCAACCAGCGCTTTGAGCTCTTACCCCAAACCTCTTTCACAATTTGATCAGTCATGTCCATAATTTTTGTTTCTTGCAACACAACCAATCAACCCTTTACAAATAGCCACTCTTTTATCCTTATTACCCATACCTCTAACATTCCAATATAATAGTTGTAGGTCCATAAATTCACTTAATGACAATCCCTTTACCCCTACGAACACCCCCTTGACTCAACCCCCCACCTTTCCCGTCATAGTTAACACTGCTCTCAAGTTTCTTTAGTCTATTAATAAGGCGCTTACCATGAGCCGACCTTGGATCCACCTCTCTTTCCTCACGCCTTCTCCTTTGCTCAATAGACTTGAAAAGTTCTATGATTTTTGTCTCGAACCCATAATAAGATAGCCCCAAGAAGGGACCAATTCCTCCGGTTTATGTAGAACCCATTCTGAAACATGCTCTTCATCTCTCTCAGATATGCCTTTGAGAAGCAAATTCTTATAATACTCCAAACCATGAACAGGAGTGTGTACCTCTTGTAGATCATAGGACATCCCCCCTTCCTAGTTACCCAAGTCCTCCTCAACTAATGGTACTACTTCAACACTTCACAGCCTTCACCCCTTACCCCTTTCTGACCATCCACCATGATCAGTTGTTTATTAGAGTTCCTTCACAATTCGGATGTCCCAAATTTTGCCAATATTCTTGGATAAAATTCAAACCCCCATCTAGTATAGCAAATATATTACCTTTGCATAAATCTAGAGCATCCAACAAAGTAGAGAAATGAAATTTGGAAAAAAGGGTAGACTGATCTTTAAGCAACATGTGATTGATGCGGAGCTTCGATTGTACCCTCTCCACGTCACGCCCCTGTCTTGTAAAGAGTGGACCATCTTCCCAAACCAGCTTTGAATGTTCCAAGAGATCCTCCAATTCTCTAGCACTTGCTACCTCCATTGATCAAATTAATGGGCCTGAGATACTCTATCAACAGCACGATACCTCGTCGGAAGCTTCAGCTGAGGAATATGGGCAGCTTGAATTGCATGAACTGTATGATTTGAAGTAGTAGACAGCAGGTGGATCCCCCCACAATCATCCTCCCCCCCATCGATCGACATGTTACTACACTCCACCTGCACCCAGCCCTCCATAAACACATGCCTCTCTGTAGATGAAGACGAACACTCAACCTCCTCACCCTTTGACTGGTCCAAATCACTACAACTAGGATCCTCTCTATGCTCCTTGCTTAGCATCCCCTGCAATGAATCAAAGTGATGATCCACCGAGTTTGCCACCCACGATGGGCAAGAATCCCCATGAGTCAAACCCCTCGAATCCCTCAAATCATTAATGTTCTCAACAAACATTCTTGCGTCAGCATCAGCTTTTGCGATGAGAGAAAACCCAAGATCGATAGTAATGGATTGTCGAAACCCCCTAATACAGGCAAAGCATCCCTGCCCTCTCTTGTATTTTGCCCCCGATCAGCTCCCAAGCATACATTCTTGGTCAATTCCCCATCTCCCTCCATCCCCCTGAGACACTGATAAGATTCCTTGTAAAATTGTTTTGGTTGATTCATACTAGACCCAGGATAATCATTTCCTCTGACGTACCTCCCATCGCCATCCATCGTGTTGCTTCCATCAGCACCGAGATCCCAATCAGAAGGATTGGCATAGGGAGGAGACTTTGTCTTCGAGGGTTTGTTGTGCGAAAAATCCTTACGAAACCCGAAACCAAGAAGAACACCCATATAATGACCCAATGGGCCCTGATCATTCGGGTTACCTCGAACAATTAAAGGGTCCCTGTGAAATGACTCTTGAAACCCCTCCACCACCAAACCATTAGATGTAGCTATCAGGTTAGGAACTGGAAAATGTATAGATGCTTTTGGAAGCCTCATGTTAAGATGGTATCCTTCAAGCTGGTTGAAATGACTTCCTTGCCCCTAACTATAATCCAAACCGCCTTGGTGGTGATTGCCATTAGATGCACCACAATGATTTGTACATCTCCAGCACTCCCCCATCCAATCCGAATCAACATCTTGATCACCCTTATCCCCCTCTAATGCCCTCTTAAATGATGACACCTTTCCATCATGCATAAACCGAAAAGCACCCTCCTCCTACCTCCTCACAACTAATGAATGCCCAAAGGAATCAATATGCACTCTACATGCCAACCCATCCCAGACAATTCGTCTCTCCCCCCCCTACACACACGATAGAGGAAAACCAGAAGGGCACGGCATTGCAGGTTTTCTGACGTCATACAACTCCCCTAGATTGGTTCTCCTACCAAATTCAAAATTCAAATTTTGAATCCTGGAATTTAGTCGAGGAACTTACACGGGAAGAACATATTGGGAATCGCCTACTGGAAAAACAGGGGCGATCAACGTAGAAGAAACGGTACACTCTTCCATCACCGCCTCTGAAGCATTACAATCCTTCACCGAAATGTCCCCCTCAATTGATATAGCCACAGGAAAATATTTTCCTTGATCAATGACAGAAATCATCCTCGGAATCAATCTCATATCACCACTCATCAGTTCCAGACAGACCCAATGGAGCTCCTTGCAGTTCAAAGTGTCTTTATCAACGGAACATAAACCCCCACAAATCTTCCCGATCGCTTCAAACACGTCCTCGGTCCACAGGTTCAAAGGAAGGCCCCACACACGAATCCATCAAGTTTTGAATAGGCTTTCAAAATTAATGGCCAAAACGTTGGGATTCCATCAGCTGAATTCAACTTCCCCATGTCGAGGAATCAAAATCTTCCTATCACAAATTGACACAGCCTCCAATATTGAAGAACACACAAAGATTGCCCGATTAGCATCAACAGTAATCCACACTTCTTCAACCATATTCAAAGTTGCACAAATATATTCGGCAATCACCTCCCAGGTCATTAACGGGTTCAATCAAATGCATAGCACCGATCTAAACCAATCCTCCTCACCCATCCCCTCCACAGGCCTAGATACATAAATCGCCCAATCTCTTTCCCTATGTGTAACCTCAATATTCATAGGCATATCCCTCACCGGAGACAAGCCAGAGTTATTGGTAACATACTTGCTAGCAAACTCCGGAAAGGTCACCGGAATCCCCCCCCCAATGAATGACAAAGAACATAGGCCATGCTAACCCACCCTGAGGCCCCCTCACCCGTTGGTATGAAAACCATAAATTCCTTTCCATTCCACAGGATTTTAGATATTTTTAAAAAATTACCTTGATCATTTGATCGTCCTTTCACCACAATTACCTTGTTACCATCATCTCTAGAATGAACCAGATTAGTGGAAGAAAAATCCCGACAGGCCTAATCAATCACCGTGCAAAGCCAAGACACCAAGTTTGCCTTGAAACGAATCAAGGAAACCAACCCCTTTCTTCGTTCCGTTATCTTTAACAATTTTACATTCCCCAAAAAAATATGTTCAAAGTTGAAATTTTTATGCTCAATAATGATTGCCTGGTTCATCATAATGGCTACCAAAACGAACTTACCAGAAAAAACAATTCCCACCCAAAGCATTTGTCATGCACTCAGAGTTATCAAACTAATCATGGATTCAGATCATAATAGAATCATATTTAGAACTACGGGAATTTATACACCATAGAATTAAATTTCCGTTAAATTCAATTGATCAGAAATTGTTGGCTTCAGTGGGAATTCAAATTATCGAAACCCTAATATACGTAAGTAAATGTGATCTGAAATTTCAATTAGTTACTAACCTGGCATGGAAATACAGCTGAGATTTCTCATCCCATTCAAAAGAACAATCATCCCTCTACACCTTGTGAGTTTTCGGTTCTTGTGTTCCTGCCATTTCTTTCCATCTCTTTAACCATCAAGCTAGAGTTACCCACTTTAAAGCTTGTTCCTAGTTTCTTTTGGGCCCCACATAAGCAGGGAATCACTGCCCCTCCACAGGCAGCCCCGCATCAGCCTATTTATTACATGTTGCTGTTTTTCTATTTACTTTTTCTTTCCCATGATAGTGGATATTGTAGAAGGGTTGTTGCCTTGTTTTCTATATGCTCTATAGAAAATAAATGAGGAGAAGACTTCTGGATTGCCATTTTTTTCCAACCATTGTTGTGTGCATGAAAGCTTGTCTCATTGTGGGTTGAGTGAGTCCCCTCTAGTTGTGACTAATTCCAGCTCCTTCTCCTCCAGTTAAGTGACTCTCGGAATCCTTTATTTCCTTTCTTATCTGCCTCATTTTCTCTTGTTGGAATCAGCACATGCAGTCCTTGTTTTGGTGTTGTTTTGGTGCTCCAACATTGGCTCTTGCAACCCCCCTTTGAGTGCTATATTGAAGCTGCCTTTGTGGTACGTATTTCCCCTTTTTGTGTTACATCACCCCCACCCCCTCTCACTGTGACACACCCTCTCTTTTTTTCCTCCTCTCAAAAGAAAATTCAGTTCATGTCCAAGTTTAAGTATCTACCTTCTAACACTACATGCATTTTAACATGTTGATTCTGTTAAGCATTTTGAATATGGTTTGTTCAAATTCCATTAAGAGCTCCCACTTCGAAATATAAATGCCGTTGTGCTTTAAAGGTAAGGCACATGTTATCCTACAAGCATGTATCCACTACCATGAAAGTTCTCAGTTAAAAATGTTACAAGGACATCTTCAAGGTCAATGAGCTTTAAAGGAAGTCAACTCAGGATTAGACATTTGGTATATCCATAGGAAAAAATAACAGTTGCACAGAAAAAAGAAAGAAAAATAAGGATGATAGAAATTGCCTGTCATTGTTGGAATACTAATAGTATGATTAAGAATCCTGATACGACTTAGAAGATCCCATACACGTAAGCTCCCATCAACATGAAGAGCAAAAAGTAATTTTTTTCCATGCACCTCGACTAATACCAGGTCCTGCACAGCTCCAACAGTCCTACCCCTATATGACATATTGAGTACATGTACAATTAATCAGATTTAAAAGAGAAAAGAAAAAAATAAGAAATAGTAATCAGATAAATCGCAGAGTAAACAAAAATAAGAGATTACAAACAAATCACACCTTGTGTTACAGCTTACAAATGAGAGACATGTAATACATATGGCAATGAGTGTGCAACTCTCAAAATAAGTAGATAACAAAGACTTCGAATTGAAATGTGACACATGCATTAAGCCAACATAAGGATAGAAAATGCCTGATACTGTCAGCAAACAATTAGTCCCATACAAGCATATATTGCCAAAGAGCTATGCTTTTCTGACAAAGTTCTCCATATCAACCCTTCATTTTTCTACAAAGGCTGATAAAGCTGCATATACCATAGTACTTCTCCATACACCACCACTCAGCAAAAATGATTTCTCCTTTTAATAAAAAACAAACCAAATCAAATATGGAAACCATGTTCCTTGATGTATATTGTTTGCTGGAGATATTGTTTATATTGACGAGACTAGAGAGAAGGTAAATGCCAAGTTAGAACTATGGAGGGATGTTCGTAAATCATAATGTTAAAAGATAACCCAACTAAAACAGAATACATGGAATGCAATTTTGGTCAAAATATGAATACAAATAAAGAAGTTAAGATTGACAACCAAGAGGTACCCAGGAGTGACCATTTTTGTTATATCTGTTCAATCATCCATAAGGAGGGAGATATTGTAGAGGATTTTCTCATAGAATTAAGGTGAGGTGTTCAAAGTGATGAGGACATCATGTCCAAGCAGGGTGGTACATGCCAGGTGTATCAGAGGAGGAAGAAGAACACTCTATTCTTATGGTTGGAGTAGGGTGTCTTCTGATTTAGAGTCATTTTTCTAGGCTTCATTATATTTTATATATTTGGAGATTTTGGGAAAGTGATTGTTGGTGATTTCATATATTTTGGATTATTAGATGTTTTTTTTTTTATTAGGGATTTTGTGCTTTCGTAATTAGGGGTACTTTGGAAATAACAACAACAACAACAACAACAACAACAACAACAAACAGCCTTATCCCAACTATTTGGGGGTACTTTGGAAATAATTTGGGGAAAAAGATATTTCTGGTATTTTAATGTAATAAATGAGCAAAATAGTCGAAACATGATGTTACACTGTAACCCTAGGACCTGTGGGCTATAAATTTAATCTCGCACGCCCAAAACAAATCAATGAAAGAAATAAAGAAAATTTGGGTTTTGTCTCTCTTTGGGCACTCTTCTACATGAAGATTTCTCTTCCACTTTAGAGTTTTCTCTCAAAACCCTAGAAAGGGACCTTGGTTCACCAAGTTCAACACCATGGGTGAAGCCCTATCCTTTTCCTATCTTGAGGGTTATCAAGATTTCTCATTCCCTTCGTTTTCTAAATTTGTTTTAAATTTTTCGCGTGACATTTTTTGTCTCCACCTCTACCTCCGATCGAAGATTTCATCACCGACGATTCGTTACTTGGAGTTTTCAAGATCCTTCAGTTGTATCGTGTTCCTGACTCAAAGACGGACCAAGAGGTACCAGCCCCCGACATTTTTTGGTAGCTGGCTAGTCGGAATCTCGCCAAAAGTCTGTTCGGGCGGAATACCTGATGAGCCAAAAAATCAGTGATTTTTTTTATTTTTCTAGGGCTATTTCACAAGTTTCATTGGTATTTTCTAATAGGAATCATTGAAAGGGGCTTGCTTCTAAGATTGGAAGCATTTGGAAGAGTTTTGAAGCGGTGGCAACGATTTCTATGGTTTCATGTTCTTACAGCAGAGAGGTACATGACAAGAACAAATTTTTTTAAAGCAACTCTGGTCCAACCGAACCAATGAACCAGGTCAGGTGAACAATGCTAAACTACAAGCTCACTTCCCATTAGCTTTTTTTTTCTATTTTCTGAATTTTATTACCTACATTCTGAATAAGTTAGCATTCCATAATTCAAACCCTATTCCTGCTTTTCTGATAAATCATTTACATTAAATTGGGTTGTTCTTAATCTTTGGTTGGGAATGTTTAGGCATATTTAATTCGGATTATTTTAGTCTAAATTTTGCATGTTCCTTAACTTTGTTGATGCTCATAATCATTACAAACTCTACCTGAAATTTGTGTCAATATGAGTGTATAGGAATCTCGTTTATTGTGTTTATTTATAATTGGTTATTCACCTCTAATCTCCTATTGTACACACTCACAAACCTACATGCATGATGCATCACAAAGTAGAGACGTGTGTCTAGAGTTTTTTTGTGATAAGCGAAGACCATTAAAATTGAAGGGAATTTTTATAAGATGGCTATAAGACCAGCCATGCTTTATGGAATGGTGGCAGCCAAGAAACAACTTATATAATGAGTGTGATTAAGATGAGGATGTTGAGATGGATCATGGATGAGTGGCAAGACTAGAAAGGATAGAATTAGAAATGAATTCATTTGCAAGAGCTTAGGTGTAGCACCAATAGCTGATAAGATGAGGGAAAGTCAACTGAGATGGTTTGGTCATAACAAATAAGCATCGAAGACAGATAATTACGGCAGTGAAGAGTGAGATGATGCAAGTTGAAGGCATGAAAAGAGTAAGAAGGCCAAAACAGACTTGAGTTGAAGTAGCGAAAAAAGACATGGGTGCTTAACAGCAGATGTGGCCCTGGAACGGGTGGGATGGTGGAAGAAGATCCATGTAGCCAACCCCAACTAGATGGGATAAGACTTTGTTGTAGTTGTTGTTCTTGCTCTTGTATGTAGTAAGAATTCTTTCAAGCACTGCAGTGCAGGCAGAATTCGACTCTAAACACGACTGATGCAAGACCAGCCTTAGAAAGGCTATTTACCTGCAGGTATGGGCACACAATACAGGGACAGTTGTATGCCAAACACAATTTATAAGAACTCCAAGAATTTAGAATTCAAACACCCACTTCAGCCCTCTTATTGGAAATTAAAAATCAATCCAATAACTTCATATAATATCCTTAACAGACTCAGATAACAGGGTTTAATAGGCTGCAAGTAGCAGATATACAGGTTAGCTAGGCTGCGCTAAACAAGGGGACTGATCTGGGAATTAAAAGGCTGATTTAGCTGGAAACAGACAAGAGGGCTTAAAGTGTTAAACAGGGGCTGTTTTACCAGGCCATCACAGGGGTTTAATAGGGGGGTTAAACAAGGCTGAAATATAGAGATAACAGGAGCTTAATAGCAAGGAGACAATGACAGACATGAGGCTAACAAAGATTAGAGACCAAAACAGGATCTGAAATAAAGATGAAAAAGGTTGCTGGATTAAGGTTAACAATAGGGTTCTGCAGAGGTTTAAAGAGGCAGAGTAAGGTTCTGTTTTGGTAAATAGGGAGTGGGAAAACTGGGTTAACATTGGTAGAACATCAGGTAAAATATCAGGGTTTATGATGGCTATACTAACAGTGTTTAAGACTGATAAAGAAGGTGTGCACAGAGGCTGCAGACGAAACTGAATGTTCAGGGATTTCAGTGATATAAAACCCTGATTAAAGAGGCTCCACTAACCCACTCATTATCCCTATCTATTGGGTTTTCAAACAGTAGCTTTAAAACAGAAAGTAGGAGAGCACAGAAGCTGCCACAGGAACCATTCCTGATGCATTTGATGATCTAGATCAGAAACACAGCAGAGGTTGTTGAAGTATATTAATTTGTGTATCTCCTAACACTAAAGGTTTTGGAAGAGGAGTTGATTAATTTACTGTCAACATGGTATCAGAGCAGGTTTGGTCGTGAGTTCGAATCCCGGCGAAAGTATTTTCCCAGATGTAGTGTTGTCTGCATGTGTACGCATTGTGTGGACCCATGCCTAGCTCCCCAAGTGTGTTCACCAGAGAGAACAGTGTTCCTCCTGAGGCGGGGTGTTGAAGTATATTAATTTGTGTATCTCTCAACACCTTAAGGTTGTGGGAGAGTTGGTTAATTTACTGTCAACAGAGGTCTGTTTTCATGGGTGCCGCAAGGACCAGACTTAATGAGTTCTGGGTTTGGAACCACTAAAACAGAAAAGGAATTTCTGATAGGGGTGCATCAGGGTTGGTTCTAGATAGGACTTGTGGTATATGGATTTAAAGCAAGGTAAGAGACTTCTAATTATCCTTTGGTTTTGTTGAGTTCCACAGAGAAAACAGTAGGAAAACCCTGTTGAAGTATATTAATTTGTATATCTCCGAACACCTTAAAGTATTGGGAGAGTTGGTTAATTTACTGTCAACAAACCCTATGTTAACACTACCGCAGGTTCATTGGAAAGGTTTTCTTGGTGTTTGAAAGAGAAAACAGTGTAGGGATGAGTTGCAGACTTGGGTTACAAGACTTCAAACAAGAAGAGTGTTTTGTGATTCTTGAAGAGCTTCAATAGGTTTCTTTAATGGCTGATTGCAGAAACAGCAAAAGAACATTAACGAAAGAAGAAATAAAATAGAAGACGAAGAAGGAAAAGTGTACTTAGTGGAAAAAAACCTTACCCCACAACCTAGGAAAACCTTACCTAGGTTTTAAGTTTAGAAAAAAATTGAAAGAAAAAATGCTGCCAAATCATGGGAGCTTCAAACTTGAAGAGTAAAAATTTCAATCACCGGGAGAATCTCAATTCTCCAAACCGTCTTTGATGCAGGATGACCAACCACTTTCTCTAAAAGCTTGAATTGATAGAGGGAAGCGAATCAATCCCTTTATCTTATAGACCAGGCTAGGCCAAGCCAGGTCCTCGGTCGAACCCTCTTTCGTGGGCCCCACCTCTCATGGGTCCCGCCTCTCACGGGTCGCCCCACCCCGAGTGTGCCCTCGTCTCTCACAGGCTGCCCCACTCGAGCCCGATGTGAAAATGCCCTTGCATTAATCACCCCCGGTGAAGAGTTTCGAAGACAAGACCTCCTGCTCTGATACCATTTTAATGTAAGATGACCAACCACTTTCTCTAAAAGCTCGAACTGATAGAGGGAAGCAAATCAATCCTTTTATCTTATAGCCCAGGCTAGGCGAGGCCCTCGGTCGAACCCTCCTTCGTGAGCCCCACCTCTTATGGGTCCCGCCTCTCATAGGTCGCCCCACCCCGAGTGTGCCATCGTCTCTCACAGGCTGCCCCACTCGAGCCCGGTATGAAAATGCCCCTGCATTAGTCTTCCTTCGAATCACCAACGCCCACTAAGCTTCAATTTGAAAAATGGTGTCAACTGGATGAGCTTGACGGGCTCGTAAGTAACCATACAAAACATACTACGGAATAGGGTCAAGCACGGCACACACATTTAAGATAACAAAATATTGTTTAGCCTTGAAATCCAAAATGTGGAGACCATGAATGAAACATTTTTTTTCTTTCTTATCAAACTTATACGGTTTCACTTCCTTTACAAAGCTACTTTTACTTTCTTACCAAATCTTACATTACTTCACTTTCACGGAAAATCATGTACTACTCAGTTCTCTATAGGCTTTCACTCATTTCCCTTGATAGCTTTCACTTGTTTTACCGAGCTTCCCACTACTTGGCAAAGCAGAATGGCATTAGCTTCCCAAATGAGCTTCCCACTTTATACCAAGCTTCTCTGCAACTATGCTTTTACTTTCTTACCAAATCTTACACTACTTCACTTTCATGGCAAAACATATACTATTCTACTTTCACTATCCCCAAAAGGCAGTTAAGAATAAAAGGTCCAGATTACATCTTTCAGTTATAAGTTTTTCAACCTATGTGTAAAATTACTAATCAAAATAGTATGTGAAAATATTGGGTTTAGGGCTACAAGACCTACTAGTATTCCCGAGGAGCCATATCTGGGACATGTCTCATGTATAGCCACCGAATGGGTTCCATCTAAGAGATTGCTTAAGCCACGCATCGAGGAACAACGACTCTGATGGGGATGAAAGGGATTGGGATGGGGATGACGACCTGACCCCTCTGAGTTCCCGATCAATGTGGCTATCCGGGTATGCCCTGCCCAAAACTGGTGTTGAATCTCCCATTTCTGAGGACGAGTACCTCTCGCAAGTGGAGGGTGATGATGATAGTTGTGTTGATGCGGTGGATGTTTTCCAAGAGGGATTCACGAGAAATGTGGAGTATTCTTCGTCTACTGAAGGTGAGACTGTGGGGAAAGGGATGCCCATAGTCACTAATCCGGAGGACCAAGTGTTGTGTTTAGATCATTTGCATGTGGCTACCCCAGGTACCCCCTAACCTTAATTTTTCTTCCTCTCATTCTATTAGGCATGTGTTGTCGTGTCATTCTTCTGCAAGTTTTTCCCATGAACAGCATATTGTATCTCCTAGGATGTTGGATTGCCTATCTTAGAGGGAATCAGGGATGATGGTGATGTGGAGGAAGAGAGTTGTGTGGAGGAGGTGGATTTTTTTATTGAGAAGCTTGGTCTTACCATAAGTGATAGGGATGGCAAGGAGGTGAAATTATCTAAGTTCCTCAAATTGTCGAGAGATGATGGAAAGGCTCATAAGACCAATAGAGGTATGAAGGAACTAAAAAAGTTAGCTTATGACATGAAAGATGGGAAACTGGGAGAAGGGGATTTTCCAAAAGGGTCGTCTAGAATGGGGATTGACAAAGTTACCTTATGTTAGTACTATCCTGGAATGTGAGAGGGTTGGGTGGTGTTGATAAAATAAAGATTGGTTAAGGTTTCCATTAAGAATTGTAGGCCTAACATTGTTGTTCTTCAAGAAACAAAAAAAGATGAGATGTCGGCTCACCTTGTGAGGTGGATCCTGGGGCCTAAGCTATCGACCCAGTGCGTAGTTCCTGCCTATCTTGGTTACTGCAGGGGGAATTTTATGTGCATGGAAACAAGTGAGTTCGTCATTCTGAGGAGATTATTGGGCTCCACTTGATCTCTATCCTATAGAAGGACTTGGATCTTGGCCATGAGTGGATGTTTACAGGGGTGTATGGTCCTGCCTCAACTACCAATAGAGAGGGTTTCTGAGACGAGATGATTGGGTTGAAGAACAGATGGAGTGGCCCTTGGGTGATTGGGGGTGACTTCAATGTGATTCGGTTTGCTTCTGAAAAGTGTCCAAGTGGAAGGACTACTCGTAGCATAAGGGATTTTAAGGACTTTGTTTGCTTTGGCAGACTTCGTGACAGCCCCCTCTGCAATGCTAAATTTACCTGGACAAATGGGTAGGACAACTTTGTTATGAGTGGGCTGGATAGGTTCCTGGTTACAGGGGACTAGGAGGAGTTCTATCCGCATTTCTTCCAAGATGTGAAGCCAAAATTAACTTCGGACCATTGGCCGGTGGTGCTACAGACTAGGGACCGAAGTGTTGGTCTTACTTCCGTTTTGAAAACATGTGGACTATTCACCCGTCCTTTAAAGAGCTGGTGCATCAGTGGTGGAATGATTGCATTGTATGTGGCTAGGTTGGTTTTTGTTTTATGCAAAAATTGGGGTATGTTAAAGGTAAGCTTCAGGCTTGGAACAGATCTACCTTTGGCAACCTTAAGGCAAATATGGATAAATTAAATGAGGAGCTTATTGTTATTAACAAGACTGTGGAGGAAGAGTTGGGGATTTTGGAGGAGCTCAGATTGCAGCGTAGAGATGTTGTGGCTTCGCTTAATAGAAATATTAAAGCTAAGGAGATGCTCTAGCACCAAAAGGCTAAGTCTAAAAAGAAGGGGATGGAAACACTAAGTTCTTTCACTGGTTGGCTAATGGGAGAAAATAGAAAAATACGAGTTTTAGTATCATGGTGGATAGGAAGGAGATCATGGGGTTCAAGGACATTGCCAATGAAGCTATTTCTTTCTTTCTTCAGAAGATTGTATAAAAAGACCAATTACTGACAATTTGTTTGAAGCATAGCTCCCTAGATCAAGCAAATGACTTCGAGAAGCCGTTTTTGGAGGAACAAGTTAAAAATGTCATTTTTGCTATGGACAATTCTAAAGCGTCTGAACGCAATGGGTTTTCAATGCTATTTTATCAAGAATGTTGGGATACCATTAAAGGTGATCTTATGAAGGTATTCTCCAAGTTCTTCTACCGTGGGATTACTAGCAAGGCAATGAGGTCCACTTTTTTGGTGTTGATTCCCAAAAAGGGGTTTGGCAACAAGTGGATTTCCTTAATGAAGGGTTGTGTTATTGAGCCTTTTTTCTCGATGTCGGTGAACGGAACATCTAAAGGATTCTTTAAATTTATTAGAGGTCTTCGTCAGGGGGATCCGCTTTCGCCTTTCTTATTTTCTCTCGTGGCAGATGGGCTAACTGTCATCCTCAAGATAGTGGAAGAAAAGGCTCTGTTGGAGGGTAGTATTATTGGCCATGATAGGATTATGGTCTCCCACTCCAATTGGAAAATGATAACGATCTTTTTCCTTAAGGCTGACAGGGACAACACTAGCAAGATGGAGTTGTGTATGATCTTCCAAGCGATATTTGGGCTGAAGGTGAACTTGTCAAAATCTTGTATGGTGGGCATTCATGTTGAGGGTAACAGGTTTTCTAGCCTCGCGGATGTGATGGGTTGTAATGTGGGTGATGCAGCATCATTGGCATGGTTGGATAAGGCCTATCCTATATGGAGGCCCAAGCCCAAGTTTAAGAGGTTCTAGTCATGTTGCACATGGGGGGGAACATTTTTTTTGTTCAATAAGGCCTTTTGTGTGGTGGGTTGACACTCGTAATAAGGCCAAAAGAAAAGGGTAATTTTGAGGAGTTTTTTTTTATTTTAGCCAAAGTGGGGCCCAAAGAGAGCTAGACGACAGTCCCTCTTTCTTCTCCACTTTGTTAGTTTTTATAAATCTTTAGAGTATGGAGTGTTTGGTTAAATAAGTATTAGTATTTAGGAAGTTTCTACATTTGGAAAGGATTCTAATAATTTAATGTACTTTGCCTATTTAAAAGCAACCAACTTATGAAATAAGGGTAGAAAATTTTGAAAAAAAAAGGGATTGTTTATTTGTCTCCCACGAGTGGGTAGCTTCTCTCTCACGTTTTCTCTCTCCTCTCTCTCTCTTATGCCACGATTTCAAGTCTTCCAAGTATAACCGTGAAACTCCATTACACCTCTTCTTCCTCTTCTTTCTCTCCATCAGCCATGATATTGTAATCCTTTTCTATACTTCTTCTCCCTTGTCTTTTATTTTCCATTGTTGATACATCTCATCTATTATACTTTGACCAAATCGTGATCTACAAGAAGAGGGTTCTTTGGTTAATTTCGAACCAGGTAAAACTACCATTCTACTCTTTAATATATTTCTAAACATCCTTTGCTGGCCGTTTATTTAAATTTTCTTCTGTGATATTTTTTCTGGTGTTCAATGTTCACGTCTGATCAGATTTTTGGGTTTTATGAACTTCCCAAAATCACACCCTCAATCTTCCCCTTTACAATCTCTTTTCCTTAGGGTTTGATTGCCCAAATAGTTACCTACAAAATCGCTCTACTTCTTCTCTGAAATTGTCCTTCTTCTCCCTCTAATTAGGCAAACTTTCTTGCTATTTTACAGTAAAACTCCATTAAAGAACCTTTAAAAATTTGGGGTTTTCAAAAAAAAAAAAGCAAGAGGGTTTCATAAATCTTGAAATTTTGAACAAAGGTCACTAAGCACTAGCAGAATCTATCCGTAAAATTTCAGATTTTTCTGACACCCGCCAGGGGTATTTTCGTAATTTTACCTAATTTTGGAAAATTACAAATTTCCCCCCCTGACACAAAAATTCCATATTTTAATTTCTAAATGCATATTTTATTATTTGGAGTTTCTTGCCATCAAAGTCCGCATCAGTGGGGAATTGGCCTATTAATTATCTGGGTATACCCCTTGGATGGAACCCCAAAGCGAGGACTTTTTGGGATCCTATGGTGGAAAAGGATTCTAAATAGCTTGCATGTTGGAAGGTATCCTACTTTTCCCAAGGCGGGAGAATTACTTTGATTAAATTGGCTCTCTCTAACATCCCAGTGAATTATATGTCCTTGTACAGGATGCCTCACAAAGTGATGAATATAATCGAAAGATATCAACGAGACTTCCTTTGGGAAGGGGGAAGTCAAAAGAATGATCATTTAGAGAAGTGGGAGATTGTTGTGGATCCCATTGAGAATGGGGGGTTGAGTCTGAGGAGAACCAAGGAGAGAAATTTGAAGTTGTTGGGCAAATGGCTATAGAGGTTGTGTACAGAGCAAGGAAGCTTATGGCAATCTATCATCCTAAGTAGATATGGCTTGGATGCGAATGGGTGGGACTGCAATCACATCCTTCATCGATCCCAGTCTTTATGCTAGCAACAGATCACCCATGTGAGTTCTTCTTTCCTTCCACATACTCGCTTTACCCTTGACAATGGCCATAAAATTTGTTTTTGGGAAGACTTGTGGTGGGATGAGACCACGCTTGATATTGCTTATCCCCCTATTTTCCACATTGCATTGAATAAGAATGCCATGGTGGTGGATATTCTTTCCTAACGCCCTAATGGCCTCAATTGGTCTCTCCCCTTTTCCTGTGACCCCTTAGAGTGGGAGATCCCCTTAGTGGGTTCCTTTATGGAGGATCTTAAGTTGGTGTTTGTTAACAGTGATGAGAGTGATGTCCGTATTTGGTCTCCCTCGTCTAATGGTGTGTTTTCCTTCAAATCCATCTTCTCTATCTTGGTTGGCAATTGTACCTTGTCCCCCCACTTTCTGGCTTATAATATTTGGAAATTTGTTGCGCCCCCAAGGGTTAAGGCTTTCTCTTGGATCTCCTATTTAAGTAGGTAGAATACTATAGATGTGTTACAGAGACAGAGGCCGTTTATGTCTCTCTCACCCTCTGTTTGCCCTTTATGCATGCGGGAGGCCGAATCTAGGGATTATATATGTATTCATTGTGCTTTCTTCAAGAAGATTTGGGACCATTTTAAAAATGCCCTGTCGATTCCTTTTGCTATGCCGAATTCAATGAAGGATTTGTTTGCTTTATGGGGTTAGGGGCTGAAAGGGGATCAAGATAGAATCTTCCTCAAAGCCACTCTTCATGATGTGATTTGAGGCATTTGGAAGGAGAGAAGCAAAAGGATCTTTGATGATAAAAAGCAGAATGCTTGGAAGGTTATCGACTCGATTGTCTATGATATTTGCTCTTGGGTTCTTGTGAAGGAGATTTTGGGTTGTTCAATAAATGACATGTTGCGGGATTGACCGTCTTGCCTATTGAAGCCTTGTGTTCCTAAGCTAAATATTGTTATGAAGTGGTCTCCCCCTTCCATTGGTAAGCTTAAAGTCAATGTGGATGGTGCTTCTTTTGGAAATCTAGGGCCGGCTGGGTATGGTTGTGTGTGGCGAGACTCTGGGGGTCAAATTCTTCGAGTCAAGGCTGGTCCTATTGGAGTTCAGAATGCTTTGTTCACGGAGCTCATGGAGATGTTGGAAGGGTTGAGACTCTTGAAGGCTATGGACCTAAGATGCTGCATTGTGGAAGGTGACTCTCTGATGACTTTCTCTTGGGGGAGGGGAGGTCATTGTTGCTTGTGGAGGCTACACCACTTTATTGTTGAGATTAGGGCTCTAATGAAGGAGTTCGATGTTCTTTTAACTCATACTCCCCATGCTAAAAATGCAATAGCCGACAATCTTGCTAAATGGAGTGTGGATCAGCATCTCTTGTTTAAAGAGGACCATATGTCTGTGTGATGTTGTAATTTCTTATTTCTAGGTCTTTGGTTGGGTTGTTTGTAGCTGCCTTGGTTGCCCTGTTTGTCTTTTCTTCCTCCTGTCTCATTCTTTTATATATTATATATCACGTTGTTATTCATAAAAAACAAAAATAAAAAAAATCAGCATGATTGGATGATACCTTGTATATTCACTGAATCAATTTGAACTATTGGCAGTTGACCGGAGAGAGGCTTGTTGACAATCTAGAAATCTCTCAAAACCTTACTTTGAGACATCCAATCTCATCCAAACTTTAGACATTCAGAAGACACCCAGAGACCTTCTCACAGGTAAAATTTTAACTAAATCAAACAGCGGGAAATGAATATAAGATTGATCGATAAAAGCTGCATGCAGGTTCTGGCCCTAAGTTTCCAGGCTCCTTTGTGAACTTCAATCTCTACTTCTTTCTGAACCCATTAATTGTGACTATTGTTTTGTCAACTCTCAGAAATTGGATTTGCATCACAGCTGCAAGCAAAATCTAAGGATAAAGGCATATTTTGGAAGGTTTCCTAAAAGCTATCCCTCCAGAAAAATATAGTGACATTTATATGGCCGCTATTCCATTCACTTTTTGAGTAGAAAGCAGCCTACGTACAGTATGTAATATATGAGAAAGTTGCCAGAAAGCACCAAGTAGGAGGCATTATAATCTTCCACATTCAAAACTTTTGTTAATGGTGGCTAGTTGAAAAATAATCCTTTTAAAATGTTCAAAAATTTTGTTAAAAATTTCTGTAGTTCTATATTGAAAAACTCCCAAGCCCAGAATACACTAAATAGTGCTTCAACTATACCACAGTGTATATCCATCCAAAAAAAAATACCACTGTGTATGAGTCATACAAATCTATATTTTCTCAAAAACATGCTAGAACAGTTATAATGTATATATCAAAGAGAAACTGATTAAAAACTTCTGAGATAAAACATGATATATGAAGTTATACTTCAACAAAAGAAGAAATGAATACCTTGTCATGAGACCCCACAGGCGACCAATTCCGGCATCATCTCGTAGCTCATGCATGAAATCTGTTCAACAGAAATGGAATAAATGATGCACAGAATTGTTGTGGAGAGGCATAAAATCTACAAAGTAAATCATTCTAACTTCTACGACCAGTCAACCACTAAGGGTGCAGCCGTGCAGCTCGGGCTGGGTTGGGCTGGGTTGAGGTTATTTGGGGACCTGCTCAATCCACCTACTCCAGGCCTCCACCAATCAATTGATCAAAACTGTAGACCAAGTCCAACACTATCACATAAAGGCAGAGCCAAAGTTTGCTCGACCTTTAACAAGACCGAGCCCAAGAAAACCACATCAAATTATTAGAGAACATAGAATAGCCCCTAATTCATACACAAAACTCAAAAGATCCCATCAAACTGCACAAAAACTTCCCGAAATGAAACAAGAACCAACAATATTAAAAAAAAAGGGTGACCCAGTGCACGTGGCTCCCGCTAACGCGGGGTCTGGGGAGGGCAAGATGTACACAGCCTTACCCCCATTTCTGGAGAGGCCGTTTCTGTGACTCGAACCCACGCCACCAGGGACGCTAACGGTAAGCCTTACCGTTGGGCCAAGCCGCCCTTTCAAACAAGAACCAACAATGGGGAAGAAAAAAGAAACATAATTCCTAAGCATAAACCCTTATCTTCAATGAAAATGCAATACAAAATGTTGAATATAACACAGGAAGAGAGACTGTCTGTGGCCTAGAACCTCCTTAAATTCTAAGACTTCCTCCACGGTGATTCATCGAATTGAGGAACTATTCAAGTTGTACTGTTGTAGGCTACCAAGGAATTCGGGTATGTCAACCTTCAACCTGGATTCCCACCATCTAGAATGCCTAATATCCATAGGATTGACGACTGGATGCCTTTCCCTCCCAGGTACAAAATCCACAAAGGAGCTGTCAGATTCTCCTTCACTATCTTCCTCTTCCATAGGGTGTGGATTTGGGTCGGGGAGTTGGCTTCAGTGTTGCATAAAGGTATTTAAAGTCTTCAATTTATCTTGTGAATCTTGCTACTACATCTCACTCAATCACTTCCTCCAAAGGGGCTTCACAAACATCACCACCATGTCTTCTTCGCAGCATGTATTTGGAATGCAACGCAGGCTCGGATACCAATTGATGCAAAATTTGTTACTATGGCATGCTTAGCATTGATACTAACAATATAAAGCTCATTCCTTGGTGCTAAAAAACATAAACTATGATACTAAATGATGCAAAGTCCTTTTTCTAGGCGCAGCAAGAAGATGTTAGTGTCTACAACTTACGTGGTAATCCCAAAAAACAAGGAATGGAGATATTCTCTTAATCTTAATCTTAATCTTCTAACATTCTTTTATCTAAAACAAATCCTAACACTTTCTTAATAAAATTAAAACACCAAATATTCTCCTAATTATAAGTATACAGTTTCTAAGAAGAAAACATGTTTCTAATCCAAAAACTCCTAAACCATGTAAAATGCCCAGCTAGCGCTGTCCATCCTCCTACAACTCCTTCCTGCTTCCTACTTGCTTTTCATTGATTCAAGGCTTCAATGAAAATGTTAGCTACCCGTTGCCTAGCATCAATAATTAAGATTCCTAGTCAAACAGTTACTAAAACTAATGGAACCAAGGACTTAGGTGTTTCCTTAGGCATGAGATATTGGAATTGTTGGACTTTAATCATGGAAATTATGACCCATACATGTTACAAGATTTGAACCTTGCTCTCTTGTGAAGTGGAACATACAAGAGCCTCTTCTAATTGTCCACATCACCAAGATAAAGAGATAAAAAGATAAAGGGTCTCCTTGTGATGCAGACAACAATGCTAGACTTATGTATATACCCCCACATACAAGGGCCAGCTTTAAGACATGTGTCTTATATGGGTTGTTTAGAGTTATTTAAGGGGTTGTAATGTCTATGTAATAAGGCCAATAGTGCCAAGTCTTTTTTTATTTTAGCTGCGGGAATGTGAGTAAAACAAGGCTGAAAATCCAAGGTTAAATTGGGTAAATAAAGCCTGGCCAACAGCTACAAACCTCTAGTCAACCACCAAAGTCAACACAATGGGGCCCACCAGAAGAGCTGGTCAACAACCTTGCTTCCCAAGGCTTCTAGAAGTCTTTAAATTTAGGAAAGTGTATATTTTACAATTTAGTATTTCTTAGGGAGCAAAGTTTAAGATTTTCTAGAAGTTTCTAATTTTAAAAACTGTCTAATTTGTTTAAGATTGTAAGTCTATTTAAATGCACCCTCCCCTTGAATTAATACTAGAGAAGAATATTAAAAAAAATTAATTTGTTAGAAATTTGGGTGGTTTCCCAAGGTAGGCTGTGGGCCTTGTCTCTCGTTCCCCAAGAGTTGACACAAACTAGTGGCTCCCCTCGTTCTTTCTTTCTTCCTCCCTCTTTGTTAGTGCAGCCGTGGGCCCCTAACCTTCTCCCTTATCATCTTATTCCTCTATCTTCTACCTTCTTCTCCCACCTTTAATCTTCTTCTTCATTCTTCTAAAACCTCCCGCCCTTTCCTCCCTAATCTCCAAATGTTGGGCTGTAACTATCAACCTCAAACAGAAAAGGCTGAAGTACTGAAATCTGGTAAAACAAGGGGTAACACAATCAATTACTCTAATCCATACAATAGTGCAGATCGCAGGTAATCATTAGATGTATTTTGCTCACTATTCAATAGCTCTTCTTCTTTATTCTGAATCCTTATTTAACGTTGTTGAAATCTGTTTAGTTGCTATTTATTTGAGGGGTTATTGCTCATTCTTCCACAAAATTTTCTAGGTTTACTAAACTTCAAAATTGCCCCATCATACTTACCCCTTTTTTCTAATTCTTTTATAGGGTTTCCATCCCCACAAGATCCCCTAAAAAACCCCTAACTTTCCCCTGTGATTCCCCACTTCCTTCCTGAAATTTTAAAGATTCCCTGTTGATTCCATAAATCCACCATTAAAGAATCTTTGAGTTTTCTGAAATTTCATGATTTGACCTAGTTAAACTTATCCAAATATCATGAAATTTGATCTGTAGAATGTCTGTACACATCAGAATCTACATTAGAAATTTCAGGATTTTCTGATGCATCAGAAAGGTATTTTGGTAATTTTTGGAATTATGTCCAAAGTTACATAATTGCCCTTTTTCTATATTTTCTTCTTCTTTTCCATTCTAAATCTTCCTAACTTCTTTTATGTTACTTTATTTCATGATTTCTAAATTTCCGTGGCTACTTGTGTTCTAAAAATTTCAATTCTTGAGCTATTTGCTTCCTCACTTTAATCTATGAATTATTTAAGGCCTCTTAGGAATATCCCGCATCACCTTGGTGAAGACCCCTGCTGCCTTTGGAGTTTGAAGAAACCCTTGGATCCCCCATTTACCAATACTAGGAGGGAGTTAAAACAGAGACCTTAATCCAATTTCTCCATCTCAGACCAAACCCCATTGCAGCCATGATTTTATCAAAGAAAATTCCAGGATACATGATCATATACTTTCCCCATATCCACTTGATAGAGCAACCTTGGCTGACCTTCTTTGATCTTGGAGTCAATGCATTCATTCGCAACCAGCAAACAATCCAAAGTTTGTGATGCGGGAGCATACCATGCCAAGAAAAAGAAGTTGGAAGACTATGGATAGTCTTTCATGGAATGTCTAGTAATATAATCTTATTTTTACGTTATTTTCCTATTTTAGAAGCTTTAATTTGTGGTTTTACATGTAATAAGGCCATTAGAGCCAAATTAGAAAGTTGGTAGGGAGTTGGGATTAAATTATGAGTGTTTTAGGAATTTTTCCGATTTGTTTTAGAATAATCCGTTTTTTATGTTTAGCCCACTGTTTCAAAGGTCAAAACTTACCCTTTTGGCTTTATTTTGGTGTCATTAGATAGGTCATTCAGTTACTTTTCTAACAAGACCAAGATTGAGCAAATCCGATGTGATTTGGGAAAGTTATGACCAAATTACTAAGGGGGTGTCAAAATAAATGAGAATAGTATTTTTTTAGAAAGTCTTAAGTTTTAGTAGTTTAGACTTTAGGAAATTTTATGTTTTGGAAAGTCTATAAATTAGGAAGACTTGTACAAGAAGTAATTAATGTTTTTAACAAGTTCAGGATTTTAGAAAGTGTATTTTAGGAATTTTAAATTTTAGAATATTTTTCTCTTTTTAGAAAGTTCCAGATATTGTTGTAGGATGTAAACATATTTAAAGGCACTCTCTATGCAATAAAATATAATTGAAGATGAATATTTGAAAAGAAAGCACATGTGTATTGAAGTGGGTGTGATATCCCAAGTTCTCTCTCAACCCCACACGTGACGTGAGCATTCTACCTTCTTTCTCTCTCTTTTTCCCTCTTCTTTCTCCTTCTTTTCTTTACTTGCTACAGAAAATTATTATTTGCCTTTTATTTTCACCTCTTTGATCCTTATTCCTTTGTATCCTACATCAGTTTGTCTCCCACAAATGAAGGCACTCGGCTGTTGAAAAATGAGCTCTCCCAAAACCTCCTCCAGTCTTCTAGTTAGGACCTTCAAAAGAATCTTGTAGATGCTGCTCACAAGGCTAATAGGCCAATAATCCTTTAACTCCTCCACCGCTGAGTGCTTGGGAATAAAGGCAATGAAAGTAGCACTTAAAGTTCTACACCACAACGCCCTTTAAGTCATCCAAGGTACTCATAACATTCTTCCCTACCGTGCCCAGAAGATCTTGAAAAACTTTATTGGGAACCCATCTAGACTAGGAGCCTTGTCATTGTTCAAGCTATTAAGAGCAACTAACACTTAATCTTCCGTGAAAGGCCTCTTGAGCCAACTGATCCTGTCCACAGACAGACACCACACTCAATACCCTTCAAACAAGGTCTCCAACCAAACTGTTCTGCATAAAGGGATTTGTAGAAGGCTTCAATATGAGCATCAATATTTTCCTCCATCATAACCCAACTTCCATCCACTTTAAGAGTCCGAACGGCATTCGAACATGCTCTCAAATTGGCAATTTTGTGAAAGAAACACATGTTCTTATCCCCCTAATCAAACCACTACACAAGATCTTTGCCTCCACTTTATCTCATCCATTTTTAGCAGCTTCAAATACTCATCCTTTTGTTCCCTTCTCTCAGCCCAAGCTTCACTTGACACAGAAAACTCCTGATCATTCTAATCTATCTCATTAATCTTCTTTAGACACTTCACTTTCTTTTCCACACCCCTAAACACTTCTTTGTTCCACCTACTAAGTTCTGCTTCCAAAGCTTGGAGTTTCTTGCTAAGAATGAAGTCGGCTTTGCCTTCCAAATGGAACAAATCCCACCAAAATTGAATCTTCTCCTTGAAATCGTGGAATTCCAGCCACATTAGTACAAAATGAAATGGGTTAGGATTTTTCCTCCATTCATCATTCTTGAGGGCAATAGGCATATGGTCTAAAGACTGGATTTGACAAGGCAAACTGCTGAATTTGACTAAAATGGTCTTCCCAATCCGAGGAAACCAGGAAGTGATCCAGCATGGATCTTCTTGCCCACTGGAACATGTGTACCTAGCACCCTTCAAAGGCAGATCCAATAGGCTACACTTATAAATGAACTAAAAAAATCTCCTCATCCCAGAAAATAACCGAGAGGTTCCTTTCTTTTCCGATTGCACTCTAACGGTGTTGAAATCACCACAAGGGCACCAAGGAAGATGCCAAACCGAGAGAATGTTCCTTAGCTCATACCACATTCTCCATCTCTAGCACTCCTTTGTTTCAGGCCACCAAGATACCACCTGCCCTCCCTTGAGCTTCCTTGTGGAAAAAGCAAAATTCCTCCTACCCTATGTCAGTAGTCACCCTTGAACTTATCCCCTGCATCTTGGTTTCCAGTAATGTCAAAAGATCTATCTTCCATTTGTCATATTGATTTTTAACACTAGGACACTTCTCCTCCCTTCCCAAACCCCTAACGTTCCATGAGAGCAAGTTGATCTTCATCATCATGGTTTGAAATAGGCTTTCCTCTCTGTCCACTTCCCCTGCTTCTACCTCTCTTCAGACATCGTAGTTCACAAAAGTAAGCAAGTTTCGAAGTTCCATACACTCCATACACCAGCTTCCAACAGACCTGCGTCTTTACATCATTCAACACCTCCTCAGGTTCCAACTATAGCGTCTCTCCACTTCTCTTAACAAATCATTCACTTCATCTTCCAATCACTTGAAATATATGCCCAAAATTTTGATAACCGTCATTACTTTTCTGATTACCCATCAAGAGGAGACTGAAGCTATCAGCATAAGCAAAGGATTTTCCTCATACAGAAGATCCCCCTCTGAAACCTCATGCATATTTTTGCAGTCTTCAAGGGGCCACGAAACAATCGAAGATCCATCACCCAACACAAATTGCACTATTTGCCCCTCCACTAGCTCATTGGACGCTGCATCTCCCCAAGCAGTCTTTTGCAAATCACTAAGATCCACCGGATAATACAACGATTTAACTGCAGAAACAACCTCTTCAGAAGTCAGGAAACTCTTTTCCAACGTTCGCAGATTGGTGACTGTTATATTCTCCTTTGGGAGGCCCCGCATCAACCTCCATTATGCTTTCCACTTTGGAATCCCACTCAGACATGGAGCAACCTACTCTGTAGCCTACAAGGCTCTCTCCACCATCATCAGTACGTAGCTCTCTACACTCCATAGTCCATAGAAACCAGCACCGATTTGCCTTTCCCCAACACTGGCACATTGTGATCTTTTAGAAAAATAGCCTTTGCTGATCATGATTCCATTTACTCAACATCCCCCAAGAACCTCCTTTCTTCTGAATGCCAACCGCAAGCTTTTTCCCCCTACAGGAGCTGCCAATGTATGGCTTGATAAAGCACGATTTTGATCATCAGAAACACAAGTCCTATACTACGCCTTAAGCGTAACGCATGATAGACTTCCTTCGGGGGGCCCCCTTTAAATGAATGCAGCCCATTTCTAGCTAGGCCTTTTGGTGCCCAAGGCCCTCCCTTCATAAAACTCCTGTCCATGGGCCCCATTGTTGATTTGGCCCTCAATCAATTGTTCAAAATAACAGTTTTGCCTTCCTAAAGCTTCTAACATCAATTGTAGCCTTCCATACTGATCATACCCCCTGCTCCTTGGCATGCTCATGACACCTCTCCAGGATCCCTGCCACCGGTGACCGTGCCTCTTCCCGGCCCTAGTCAGCCTCTGTGTCCCTCTCCACCCCCCATTCTCCTCATCTCCTTGAGTTTTCTTGTTTCTCCTTGTCGATTTGGCAGAGATCCAATCTCTTTTGCTTCCACTTACCATTCATGCTATCAGGAGCATCGACACCCACTTTATCACTGGCAAGACTTCCTTCCACACAGCGACTATGAAGTTAAAGATAGAATCCAACAACCACAACTCTAACGGGGCCTTAAGACACATCCTCAACTAGGAAACTAGCTTTACTCATTTGGATTTTACTTGTTCCAAGCTAGGCATCCATGATATTTATGCTCCATCTTGATGGCGAGAATTGGAATGTAAATTGTATGTATTGCATGTGTATGATATATGATACACATACAATACACCTTGTCAAGTCTTATGTTAGGGGCAGGGTTTTTATTTTTTTTGCATATATGATCATTGATTGATAATATAGAGAAGTTCATGAGTAGGGTGGTACAAGTTTGCCTTCTTCTTCTCTCCTTCGTCCATCTCATCTACATCCCTCTTCTTTCTCCTAATAATAAAGCTCAACCATTAACAGTGTTAATCACAAGAGATGGCTCCAAATCGATCACTAAGGAGCATCAAAGGTGGTTAGCCATAAGAAGATGGTTAGGAGTTTATGTACCATGCTATTGCCAGCTGTGAGGAGGAAGGAGAAACCCTCAAGGATGATCACAGGGGACAAAAAAAAGAGAGAGAGAGAATGATTATGTTAGTCTTTTATCAATTTATGTAAAGAATTTCTCCAAAAAAAGATATGCCAGTCAGTACAACAAAATAAATGGATTTAAGACGGCTTAATAAGAAATTTTGAAACTATGGACATTGTAATACTTTTACTTTCCATCAGATTTGTTAGCCACCAACCTATGATAGGAGAGGTAAGTGAATAGTTAGAAACCCCAAGGGAGGTTTATCTATTTATCAGAAACCTCAAGGGAGGTAAGGATGGTTTATCGATTTTTACTTCTAATTATAAGGCTTTTTTGGTATTTCAGGTCATGGTATAGACTGTCCGGTACTTCTTCTTCATTTTTTTTGAGAGAGATAGAAAGGAAGCTGCTGTCCTCTCTGACCACTAACCTATACAGCTATATTTTCAATCTATTCAACTTTGAGGCCTCATCTACTACTGTCCAGAAAACTAGCAGACTTGCATTAACGTAAACGTGTTAGTCCAGCATCAAGAGGTGCCCACTCTGCAATCAATTTGAAATTGCTTTTGAAGTCTCCAAGGTAAAACAAGCCTTGTACTATAAAATCCTACTATTTAAATTAGATTTTCGGCAACCTATAGATCTAGTAAATGAGATGGCCAATGTATATAAACTAAATAAATAGCATAAATCCCAGATACCGATGCCACGAAGCAAAATGAGAACCTACCAAGAGGAGGGGATAAGTCAAAATGAGACATGCAACATGTGTAATCTAAAAGCAACAAATAAATGTCACACTGAAAGCATACCTGGAGCACTTTGATCGACAGTGCCAAGTTGGAAACAGCTAATTGATCCATCATATCTCCCAATTACTAGGCATCCCATTGTTGCTGCTGCAGTTGTTATTGCCCCAAATTGTGGATGAGTTTGGACATTGAATTCTACAAGCTCGTTCCAGGAAATAATGGAGCAAGAGGCATAAGTACAAACACTTCTCAGTCTGAGAAGATAAGCAACTCCAGAAACTGTTAAAGCATAAAGAAGATATGCATTCCCTACGGGGCTTTGAATCTGCATGAACATGTGAGCTGTTTTAGACCCTCGAAAGTTCTAAGGGAAATAAGAGAGACTGAAACTCAAAATGTGCCTGAACCACTGGCAGTTTATAAATGATATTTGTGGAATCTCGTTTACAAAGAAAAAATATCATTACAGATCAAAAAATAAAAGAAATGAGAAAAAGAATATAAAGAAGAACGAAACCTCGTCTTTGCATATAAAAGCAAATGGACTGAGTGCATCTTGGAACATGAGACGCAGTCCAATCCTTGGGAATTCTTTGCAAGCAGAGAGTTCAACCACTTCAAGTGCATGGGGAAAACTCTCGTGAATTCTCCTGTTGCATGGATGTACAAATCGGTGTTAAATTTCATGTAGTGGAGGAAGAAAACACACCCAAAAAAACATGATGATAAGGGCGTCAACATAAATGCAGATAAAGAATTCAGGACTCTATTCTCAAACATTAGAAGCACCATCTAGTTCATTTATGCAAACCACATGAATTGGGGAATCATTCAAACCATTGTACCTTGGTTAACACGGCCATGTTTCAGTAAGTACCAAGTCAATGATAAACTTGATAAACTCCTAGACATTGACTGACCTGACTGATAATGATAATTGACCACAATGTGTGGCTGCAACTTAAGTGATAAAGAACTCTCTCTCTCCCTATCTCTTCCCCATGATCAGCATTTTCTTAAGTGGGTCTGAGAATTCATTTTGTATTTTTATAACAGGGACCCAATCGATGCCAAGATTGACACAATTAATTACAAGTATGGTGAGCTATTATTATTGTGGCATGAAAAAATACTCCAAACCTATATTAGTTGTAGAAAATACAGTGTGGAATGTCAGCTTCGATACTTAATCTATTTGCTAAGGAAGAGCAGTGATTCGTAAAGAATACAACTGTCAAGCTGAAACCTGTATGACCTGATATACCTCGACAGTGTGTCAACGGCATCAACGAAATGAGGAAATTTGCCCCTAGAAGACTGACCAAACAAGATGACACTCAAGAACGCGTACAATTAAATAAAACTAAAACGAGTTTCAAAGAACGTTATCCTTGTCGCAACAGATAAACACGTGGATTCAAAGGGCGGTGAATAAGTAAAAGGAGGGACAACGAGTACCAGATGAGATAATGGGGAGGATCTCCAATGAAATGGCAAGAGGCCGCATCCTTTGTGAGGGGAGCGCACGGATGCGACAAGGACGGAACAGTAATAGCAGCAGGAGGCCGGGACGAAGGAACAGAGACCTCGATCCACTTTACATCATCGCTACCGATGATGGGAACCTCCATCCCCACCAACGACTGACTCCTCATCTGAAACAAAAATAAAAATAAAAAACGGTTAGGGCAACCAGCCAGACGAAGAGGAGTGCGTCGACTGACTAGAAAGAGCGAGAGTAACGAAACATACAGTCTGAGAACTACAGTGGTGTGGTATTTCTTTCCTTTCGTTCTAACTTCTAAACGAGGGAAGCGACTGTCCGATACTTTTGAATAGGGGTGCAGCGGTTCCTTCCCCGACCAATCTCTTTGCCCAGCTGTAAACGGTGCCGTCTAAAGTCCGAAACCTACAGAACCGTTTCAAAAAAAAATAAAGGCATGTGTTATTTACACCTCAAGTTTTTATGATCTTACTCACTTAAACCCTTTTTTTTTTTCTCCAAAATACCCTAATATAAAATGACTTTCATACCCTTCTTAACATTAAAAATAATAATAATAATAAACTTTCTGAACACACCTCACTTGTTCCCTCTAAAACCCACGCCTTACTCATCCTTTTTCTACGTTCCTCTCCCTTTCTCCAGTTTTTCTCTTTCTCGCTTTGTTCTTCGTTTACAAGTTATTAGCATTAGAGACAAAAATAAAAACCATGGAGTATCCCGGAAGCGATTGAGAGCAAAAAGAAGTCTAGGTATGTGGGTTTTTTTTCTTCTTCTGGGTGTTTCCAGGTGTTCTAAGTGTACAGACAGAACACCCCTTGAGGTTGGGGGGTGTTCTGTTCGGTTGGCCCAGCTGAACACCCCAAGGGGTGTTCTGTCTGTACACTCAGAACATCCAGAAGAAAAAAAAAAGTTTTAAAATTTTTTTTAATATTATTAATTAAATCTTAAATATTAATTGTATGATTGTAGGCCAATGTTTCAACTCATTGTAGTCCAGCTTCGGAAGAAATGATCGTTGATTACACTTCTGAGTTTATTACATACCAGGTAAAAATCAGTCCGTAATATGCGCTTAAAGTCACTTCGTTGTATAGACTAATATTATTCGATCAATTAAGTATTGCATTATCCCTCTCTTATGTAAATATTCAAAAGTCGAGTGGCCTTGATTAAGTGGGTAACAGATGTTAGAAAGATAAATGGATTTGTGATTAACATCTTGAAATCAGATTCAGGTGATGCTGTAAGAAGAAAACCAAGTTTGACCTTAGGATGTGACAGGAGTGGACGATATAGAGTAGACAATAGATCTAAAAATGTCCATGTGGGTGCGGAGGTTAGGGGGGCGGGTACCAAAAAATGTGAATGTCCATTTTGTTTGAAAGGTAAGAAGTTGCCCATCGATGATGATTGGATGTTGGAAGTTGTATGTGGCGTGCATAATCACTCGGTTGCCAATCATCTAGAATGTCACTCATTTGCTGGTAGATTATCTGAAGAGGAGTACTCATTATTAAAGGACATGTCCAAGAGTAATACACGACCAAAAGACATATTGGTCACTATGAAACAAAGAGATCCCCTCAATACAACTACAATGAAGTCAATTTATAATGCACGGCACAAATATAAGCTGAAAAAAAAGGGTGAAAGATCCCAGATACAACAATTATTGGCACTGTTGGCTAAACATCAGTACATTGAGTGGCACAGTACTAGTGAAGATAGTGAGCTTGTCATCGACTTATGTTGGGCCATCCAGTTTAGATTTATTACGTGTATTCCCATATGTGTTGCTCATAGATTGCACGTATAAAATAAACAAATATCATATGCCCCTCCTGAAAATCGTTGGGCTGACATCTACTGACATGACCTTCTCCGTGGCGTTTGTATATCTACAACATGAAGAAAGACAACTTCAATTGGGCCTTAGATGTCTTGCACAGTATTATAGATGATAGTGCCTTGCCCAACGTCATTGTGACAGATAGAGAGTTGGCCCTGATGAATGCTATCTCAAGGGTGTTTTCCACTGCTACACATCTATTGTGTAGGTGGCACATCAATAAGAATGTACTTATAAAGTGTAAGAAGTTGTTTTCGACAAAGGAGGTGTGAGATTTATTCATGACCTACTGGAATCTAGTAGTGGTGTCACCAACAAAAGAGGATTACCATAACCACATAACACTATTAGAGAAGTAGTTTAGTGGGTATCTAGACGCACTTCACTACGTGATGAGTAGTTGGCTGGATACCTATAGGGATAGGTTTGTTGCAGTCTGGACAGACCAAGTTATGCATTTGGGGGTCACAACGATGAATATGTATGATTGTCTCTTATTTTTTATTTTTTTATTCTACTTACAATTGTCTCTCATTGATTGGTACTTTAACTAGTTGTTCTTTATATTGGTTGTAGGGTTGAGAGTGCCTATGCCAAGTTGAAGAAGCAATTGGGATCTAGTCAGGGCAATTTCGAGCCATCTTAGTTGAGTGTACATAATATGCTCTTGTTACAGCATACAGAAATCAAGGCATCGTTCAAAAAATCAAAGATGGTCATCCAACACATTTTCAGGTCGTCCGAGTTCAGAGAGCTTTGTGGGAACGTCTCCATCACTACACTTGAGAAGTTACGTGATGAGACAAAGTAGACTTCTTTTATTGGGATTGACTCCTTTGCATGCGGGTGTCAGCTTAGACGCACCCATGGCCTGCCATGCGCCCACGAAATTGCTGACCATAATAGGGAGAAGCGTCTAATCCCACTTGATTTTGTGCATCCTTTTTGGTGCAAGCTTGATATGCTTCCCAGGTTGAACCAGAACAATGCAAGCCAGGATGATATTCTTAGCGAGAAATTGAATTTGTTTAAACAGATCTACGCACAAGCTGGCCAATCAAACAAGGCCCAGTTGATTAGGAAATGAAGGGCGTTAATAAATTCGGAGTGTACACATGTAGAAGAACCGGAGATGAAATCAATAATGCGAGGTAGACTACATGGGAAGATGGATAAACCTACCCGACATGAGCCTTCCGTATTTGAGAGAGTACCATTGCTACAAGATAGTTACTCCCCAGCGAGTACCAGTCCAGTGGATGTCAACCCTTTACAGTCAATCAGATTAACCCAATAAAGAATAGCGAAGGAAAAGGTAATAGTTTATATATTAAATATTACATATTAATTCTTATGATTTGTCATGCCGTTGTTACTCATGCATTATCCTTCATATCATAGGTTGTTCATACGTCGTCAGTTCGATCCTTGTCCTATGATACTTACATTATGCACTTAACAGCCGGTATACATCCATTTATTCAATATATTATACATGTAGTAGCCGTTCGAAATTACGGGTTTAAGGCGATTGCTGGATTGTTGGGCATGGAAGAGGATAGTTGGGCACAAGTCTGAGTGGACTTGTTACAAGAATTAGACAGTTATGGACACTATTAAGAGCCTATTTTTGGTGGGGTTACAGCAGTGCAGAAGCTAAGGTATTTGATTGCGTACCTTAGGGAAGGTCCCTTATACGAGTATTGGATGACCTTCCTAGAATGTGGACACCTAATAGCCAGTTATTACAATATTGGACTGTACCTTTTTAGTACGCGACAGGGTTTGACATTCCTGCCACTCCGATCTGACCTGTTACCCACTGTCACCAAGAAAGAAGTTGTCATAGGCTTCGTAAACGGGAACCACTTTGTACAAGTAAACGTTAATGCATAGGGTGCTTTATAGTCAATCATTTTTAGTAGTGTTTAACTTCATTGTTTGTTATGCGTGTAGGTCTTCCTCGTGCCGGGTCATCATAACCCACCCATCATGACACTTTGACATAGATATTGGAGTAATAATGAGTCAGGATGGACACTACATTCGTACGAATCAAGAATTCAAGAATTTAGACTTGTTATTAGTGAGGATGTAGTGACACAGGAGACGGTTGATTTGATTGATGACTGACACTCGCACAATGTATTAATTGCGTAATTTTGTATTAACAACTTATATATCTAATCGATAGGGATGACCCCCTTTTTACCTGTCATTTTATTTTATTTTATTCATTGAGCGAATGAGATCTTTTAGTATGTGGTTTTAAAGTATAAAAATGTAATCATAATAACAAGTAAAGAAAGAATGTTAACAAACAAAACTGTGGATTATATAAATAAGGTCATCCCCAAACAAAATAATATAATAAATAAGGGGCCTCATCCCCTATAAAGTACAAAATACAACTCAACTAAAAAAATGATAAAAAACTATGTCCTTGTGGTCTCTCTGATTGGCCTCTTCCGTGTGTATGTCACCGTCGCGGGCTTGCCATGACAGGTCATGATATCCCAGACCCGCTGAATCGCAGACATCACGACATTGTGCCGTCTCATCATAACCTGACCCTCCACGACTGGTCTTAGTACAGACCTGACCAGCTCAACACGCTAAAATATGCACAAATAAATATATTATAAGTTGCAATGAAAAAATAACTAAAATGAGAGAAATACGAATGTTGAAACGATCTACCTCCTTTGCGGTGAATGACTGCCTAGAGCTCATCTGCACAGGTTGTGGTGCTCTAACTGATTTATCGTTTAGGTTCTGCACGTATTGATGTGATACGCGTGTATATTAGTCCATATAGTCAGGTGCACAGTCGGCAGAAAAATGTGAAGGCAGGGATTGATGCTCGGCTAAGAGTACATGGCTTTGCCATACCGCTCATACTTCCTCATAAAAAATGTAACTGGGTCTTTATATGATGCTGCAGATAAACCCCATACTCGCTGTTCTGAGGCCAGTGGGGTAAATTGAATAATTTGTTATCGCACAAACTGCCTTAGAACCCATATCAGATGATAAGGCTCCACGATGTTAAGTCATTTAAGTATGTCATGGTAAAATGCAATATTAGGCAGTGAGTGATACTACCTGTTATCGTCATACGGTGACCAAGTGACCTGCACAAGTTAGCATATGCATCAAACATATAGAAGACAAGTACATAAAAAGTATTGACCTGTATTATATAAAAGTAAACATATACATCGTTGGGGCCCCATGCATCAATGGTCTCCCGAAGTGCCTACACATTTTTCGTAAGAACACCCGTCTCCCTACGTGGCCTATAATGCTGGATGCATAGGTCCTCAGGCTAATAACCAATGTACCGGTGCGGAACAATGCCAAGAAAGTACTCAGAGACCCACCTTTCTATTAATGTAATATACCCATCCATCTGCTTTACATATGACATACTGGTAAACCCTAGCTGTCGATATAAATATGTCAACGCAGTGGCTCCCCACGCATAAGTATGTATGCCATCAAAATCTTCTGAGCAGTAGAGGTAATCAACTAGCACCTGACTCCCTGTTTTATCAGTAAACAACGTGCACCCAAGCAAACAGTGCAAGTATGCCCTGACAGAGTGTCTGATCACCTCCGGATCACTTGCATTAGTCACCCCCTCGAATCTCGACAGTAGCCACTCTAACATGACTGAGTAACCACGGGAAGACCGAAGCTCCTCGCGGGCCTCCGCCACCCTCACTCTAAGTGCACGGTATAACAAAGTTTGTGTATCATCTTGCTTGCTACAGGAGATGGTCTTCCCAACCACGGGAATAGCAATGAGGGTGCTAACATCATCCAGTGTAATGATCATCTCCCTGAATGACATATGGAAGGTGTTCATATTGGGGTACCATCGCTCGACGAATGCAACGACAATGATGCGGCTCACTGTTCAGTATGAACTATGAACCAGTGGAAGTAGTCCAAAACACTCAATATATCCCCTCCATATACTATTCTGGACATCTGACTGCTGGTACACCAAGTCAGCCATCTTCAATCTGTGGCTGATTAACTTCAGCAAATCCCGTTCTTGTAATTGAAACAAATACTATAAGTATGCTGGGTATTATTAATAAGTATAAATTTTTAATCTTAATAATATTACCTGATACTGCCATATAAATGCAGCAACATGTGTGGAGTAGCTAGTGAGGAGCATCGGGTCTGAGGGCATTCTGGGGACATACGCCTTTAGATCATCCTCACTCACATCCGACACCTTTCCTACAACATGGTCATTTGTTGTAGGTGAGCGACTGGTAGATGTAAGCTCTGCGTATGCGTGACTGGTAGATGCCTCATGCGTAGATGGGCCTACCCTCTCTATAGCCCGATGTTGGCAGGCAGATGTAGTCAGAATAAAGTACTCGTCTCCTACATCTATATCTGACACAAATGTCATATTGGGTTAGACATACACAATAACAAAGTTAAATTATAAACCCATATATATATAACATAATATGAAATATCTTCGTGGAATTCTTAAAGTATTTGGAATTTATGGGTTGAATGAGTTTAATTTTTATGTCATATTTTACTAGAACCTGATTAAATTATCTAACTTTAAAGCTGGACTGGGTTTGCATTTTAATTTTCAATGTTAGGGCTGTCAACTATCCGATTATTATCTATGTTCAATTCGTGTTCGATCCGTTAATATTTGATTCAAAAAAATTTATATCCAATTCGATTATTCGATTAAATATTCAATTAAAACATACTTAGGCATTCATTGCATTTTTGTAGTTCTCGTATGATCTTAGCAAAACTTTAGAGATTTTGTTTTAGAGTTATATCTGGTATTCAACGTTGAGAAGTTTGAACCATTGTGCCTTTGCTATTTTTCTATGGTTTTCATAAATCAACATGGTAGGTTTCTTGGTTTTCTTGGGTATGAGGTATGAACCAAACTTTGTTATTGATATAGACTTGTATTTCTTAGCAGAGTTACTAAACCAATGAATC
>JAOXJP010062421.1:0-15612 GCA_025762735.1 Platanus orientalis | reverse complement strand
TAAATCCTCCTTATCTTCTTTCTATGATTTTATTTTCTGATTCTTAAATTTTGTAGCTACTTGTTTGTTTCTAAACTCTATTCTTGATTTCTTTGCTTCTGCATCCTTTATTTAAATTATTTGTGGCTTTGGTAAATTATTCTACATCAATTTTTGGTATCTTTTCTTGTACTGCATCACATACAAGCACACAACTTATACATTTAGCTGAAAAAAATCAGCTCTCTTACATGCTGAGGGAGTAAACATAGATCAATAACACCACAAATCGATCACTTGCACCAAAAAGATATAGAGGGACTAATCATAATCCCTAATAGATCACTTCTTTCTAATTAATAAATGAACAGATTCCACGAAGACAAAAAAACTGATTTCATTCAACCAATATAATAAACTACCTACAAGAAAGATATCACTCACCACGATTAAGTGACTATGCACTTCACATCAGTTTTCTTTGTGTTGATCTTGAAAAAGAGGACATCCTTCATAACACTTTAGCACAGTACAAACAGCACATAACCATAACTGGTTGGTGCACAAAAAATAGATAATATAACCTCTTAATCAACCATTATCGATCAAGGATTAAAGAACCCCTTATGGTTTGATGGAAAGTTTTTTTTTTTTTTTTTTGAAGTGAAGGAGATGGAGGAGAAGCTGCAACAAAATAAATACAACAGTAGTGCCAATACTCATCTTCATCTCAATACTACTTAGAGCTTTGCAGTGACTTGAAACTATTATCGCTGTCTCATCATGGTGTCGATGGTGTGTTTGCTGATGGAGCTGGTTCTCCTAATAGTAACTGTACTGCTACCAGGACATAGCACAATACCATGCCTTATGGTCATGGATGTAATGCTGATAAACATGATCCTCTACATCCACTAACATCCCCAATTGTGGATATAGGACATGAAGTTGAGGATAAGAGTGGATAGTGTTGTATGATGACGAAGACCCCTCATATTGTTGGGCTTTACTTTCATACCAGCCATATCCTTGGATGAAGCCTAAGTAATCAAACCAAGACTATTGGCCTTGTGTGTCGTAGCCCTCTTAAGGGAACCTTTATCCAAGGAAGATGCAGAACTATCAGCACCCCATCCAGTCGTAGAACATGAACCCTATTTGGGAAAACTGCGACCACCGATCTTCATGCTATTGAATGTCCCTACTAAACTCTCAACAATGTTGTAAATATGATCGGAATGATCCTCTCCCTTTTCCTCTTCATCTACTTGGTGATACCTCCATTGGTGGTAATTTGATGTGATTAGGGAGGGGGGTGACATGCACCATGATCCTCATCGTAGGTGGCATGATCATGTCCTTACTCCTTTACAAATAAGCTAAATGGGTCTTTGGCTTTTCTCTTTGTCATTGCCTGATGAGGACATCAGGTCCAGACGCAAGTTCCAGGTCTATTAGAGGAGGTGCAGGAGAGATGTGCCTATGTTCTGGTTTCATTAGTATTGTTATTTTACTTTTATGTCACTTTATGTCTCTTGTTGGAAGGGGACACATGTTAGTGAGGGTAGTATAGTCTTTAGCATGTGTTTTGAAGGTATTTTCGTTATTATTTTTAGTTAGGGGTATTTTTGTCATGAGAGTGGTAGAGAGGGGAGATATTTTTGTCTATCTTCTAATTCATGTATTTAGCCCTAGCCGTGGGACTCTATTTATAGAGCCCACGATCAGCCAATTTAATTATGAAATATTAGAAGCAAATTTTGAATTTTCTCTCACGTATTGCACTCTTCTTCTTCCTTTTTTCATAGGTTGAAGAACCCTAAAGCTCTGGTATGGGTCTAGGCCCCCACCTACTTTAACACTAGTGGTGGAGGCCACTCCCTCCCCCTGGGTTAAAGGTTTTTCTCATTCTACCTTTTGTTCTTTATTTATTTATTTTTTCTTCTTATTTTCAGATTGTTGGAACAAGGAGTTTTGCATGAAGGTATCATAATCCTCTCAATACCAAAGGTTTGATCGAGCTACTCTTTTAAGGGACTTCATTAGGGCTAGATGACTCCTACCACTCACCTTATACACCTCACCTTGCTGTTTTGAAGAAGATATTGGAGACCCTGTAATTCCCAGGCGTTAAAATCCAGATTTGACTGATTTTACAAGATTGAACTCCAACTTCGCACAGTGTAAGCTTTATGGATTTCGAATTCCTCAGATGAATCACAGCCCCTGGGCGATCTTTAATCACCTACCCAGCATCTGAATATTTCGATCTAAACAAATTCCTCCACCTGGTTTATATACCACAGGCATGAAACAGGGGTTCTCAAACTCCTTTCACGAGATCAGTTCCCTGTTATTCCTCACGAGAGCTTGCTGAAGTTTGATCTTTCCAAGCCATTACAGACCTAAGGGCAACACTAAGGGGAGCAGCAACTGACCAAAAGAATTTTTATTTATTACCCAAGATTGGGTTCCTATATCTCAGGCGACACCTTCAGTTTCCAGCTTCTAATTGTAGGTTCTTTACCTCTACCACTCACGGACTGTAGTTTTGATAAGGGATTCGAAAACTCACTACTCCTCAAGCATCAATATCCTTCATGGTATCAAAAGAGGTTAAATTCTATTGATTGTACATCGCATATTGGTCCCTTAAAGTAGTAGGACCATAAACTGTAGTGGCATAGGTTAAGAACCTGGGTGGCTATCGGTTTGACCCTACTTCTAACATTTGTGACCTGATTTTAACATATAACATTACCTAAACCACTCAAAATCAGATACTTAACATTCTCCCACATTAATTCCCACTTTACTTGTTTATCTTCTAATGTTGACATAGTTTAACACTTAAAGACCATTTATTCGGCATTAGAATTTCTTGGACAACAACCTTACATCCTTGTTTCCCTAGAGTAGTTTGATAATCCAGCATATAACTTAGATCCTTTATTTGCTCATTAATTTTGTAAACCCTAATTCCCTTCATGCAAATGAATATAATCTAAAGAACCACTTTGAAATAACATGTGAACTTGCAAGTAGGAATCTTGTTTATTTTATTTATTACTTTAGCAATTTTATTCCTATCTCCTAAGCACACACTCACTATCCTACATGCATGCTGCATCATTGCCCCTGTCCCCACTCCTTGTCAATGATCCTGCCTCTGGGGCGACTTTGTGGACTAGTCAACATCATCATCATGACTACTACCACTTAACTGAGTCTGTGATTGCAATTTTGTAGCCATAAACTTCGCAACATCCACTCCCATCAATCGCAATGTGGGAGCTTGGTTGTCCACCTGTGCTCTTCCAACACCAGCTCTCCGACTTCCTTCACCCACTCATATGATGGATCCTCCAAGTCCTCATCACATTATATGTCTGTTTGATCAATAGGATCACTTAATTCTCCTTGCTCTGATTTGCATTCACATGCTACATCTTGAGACACATGTTGTAGTGGACAAATTTGAGCTTTTGCAAGCTCTCATGGCTAAGCTTGATACGTTGCTTCGAGTGAATGAGTGTTCTGAAGTGTTGACAGGTGATGTCATTCCAATTATATTAGCTGTACTGGAAAGAATTCCGAGTGGGGCTTTTATATATGTGACTGCATTTTGATAGTAGTTCTATCTCCATATGTGGACTGTGTGTGCTGGAAACTTTATTACTGTGAAGAGTATCTCATACACTCTAGGCTAGTTCTATATTATCTGCCTTGATTCTTTGGACAAGGATAACCTGAATATTTGCTGAACTGGTAAACTGAGTATCAGTGCTATATGCAGATTAATATCCATATACCCTGCTGTTCAATAGTAATAGATCCCTCTTTATCTCACTGCTCAGCCTTCTAACCTCACCTGAACAGCCTGTGTAAACCTTAACCCTGAGCTTCAATACATTCCCTATTTATCACTATTAATACTCCTGACAACTCACCTGTTTACACACTGTTTTGAACCATAAATTCCCATCTTACTCCTGCTGTTGTGCCCCAGGTTTATCAGACATCAACACATACCTGAAGACCTGATTGTGAAACCCCTAGCCTCTTTCTTGCTTTTTGTGTAACCTCTAATGGTCTCCATTTGATTGTTCACTCTTTCTGAAAGTGTGCCTCTATTGTGCTGCATCAATTTCGGTGTCAGAGCTTGTGTGCTACATCAAAAATAGACATCTAGGACATAAGCCAAATTCATCCATCCCTGACCTCTGACCTTTTTGGGAACCAGGATTCGTGCACCCCTACCCTTTCAAGGCTTGTTAGAGATTTCAACGAAACAACCTCGGCCATTTCGTTAACAATACAGAATCAATACTCCATCACCCTCAGCCCTTGTTATTCCCAACTCCTCCGAGTTGGGAACTTTAGTACCAATCTCAGTACAGAGCTTAACCACGCAAAGTTGGTCGATCGAATAAAAACTGAAGAGGTGAAGCCTCTATGATGTTCTGTAATCTTTGTCATCAGTGAACGACCCACATATTCCGACGATATTTCAAAGTTTTTCCAATCAATCTGGATAATCTTCTGCATTCCAAAGCAGAACTTCACATCCAAATAAATAACATTGGCCAGCTTAGCTCTGCAGACTACTAAATCTTACTAGTGACTAGTGAGAAATAGTAACCAACTAATGTGCCATCCCAAAAGAGTACAGGAAGACTCTTAACTTTCAGAACTCATTCAGAGCCTCCAGCAAGTGAAGACCTGCACCCAGCAAGCTCAAGCCCTTCTAAGAGAGAGAGAGAGAGAGAGAGAAATGTGGGTTTGTTATATTTAGAGGTCACTAAGAACACTATATGGTGTGTTCTGTTGTAATGGAGTTACAAAAAGACCCTAATTTCTTGTAAAGCAGTATGTTTTGAGTCTTGATCTGTTTAATCAATATTCAATTTGGTTGTGTCTGGGAATGGTCTATGCACAGCTATCATATGGAGATACTAGATAAATGCAAATTTGATTTTAGAAAAGTGCTAGTTTAGAGGAGATTACACAACTTGTCTACACTATGTAGTGAATGCAAAAAGAGATTCGAATCAAATCCAAGCTTAGTTGAATCATAGGGATAACTTAGCTATATCCTGTGCAATGGGTGTTGACTATCTTCAAGAAGCATATTCTTATGTGCCTCCAAGCTTTGATTTTGAATATGCTTTCAAATCAAGTAAATCCATATTTTGCATTTTAAGGTGCAATAGATTAACTGATTTTGAACAAAGGGTACACACATCATGGGCCAAATTATTGCCACTGAAGAATGCCTCATCAGGTCCTTGTTTTGAGTTTACCACTATGAAATGAAACATGTTTTTGGTCTTCCAATACTATGCATTTTAAGGTGCAAGATATTAATTAATCTTAAATAAAGGGTTCACACAGCATAGACCACGTTATGGCAACTGCAAAGAATTCCTCATGGTAATCAGGCCCTTGATTTTAGTTTACCATTATGAAATGAATCTTGCTTTAGATCTTTCAATGTGTATCAATCCTTTCTATATATGTGCTCAATTACTGCATTTTCATGTTTTCCATGGGAAGCATCATGAGGTCACTTAAAATCTGTTCCTGAAGTCTGCAAGACTGAGCAACTTTACAAGACTAAAGCTTCTTTTGTCACTCTACCTTACACGTGTACCGGCTTTTGGTTGTGTATTTCAAATTGGATATGTAAGCTCATAGTTCTGCATGTGTCAGTACCCTATATACAAGCCTGAGTTGTAGATAATTCTGTCTGGAAGAACGTCATAAGATATGTAACAGTACAATGGGTAGTGAAATAATGATTAGTAACTTTCAGTTACCATACTTGCAGTAACCATGTCCATTGTGTTTTCTAGGATTGTTAATTGGATTAAAGTGTTGAACCTTGAGAAATTTAACAGCTACCCAAACAGGAGTTGATCTGGATGGGATATTTTTTATTTATCAAAACACAACTTTATTCACTAAAATATTAGATTCATCTTGGACATATAGACCTGAGATATATGTTCATCTTCCCTCATTTTAATTTTCTTCAAAGATTGGGTCAAGTCTTGATGTTTTCTTTTATGAAATAACAGCGTACTCTTTCCTTGTTTTCTTCAGTTGGGGGTTGGTTGGCTTCACTTTCTGTTGCTGGTTACACAGCCATAGCTGTAAGAAAGATTGTAAAGACAGAAATGGTAGCTGTTGAACTTATGCAAAAACCTTCTCCCTTCTCAAACATTGAAGTGTGGACTTGGACTGCAATATTCTTTTCATCATTCATTGTTGCATTCTTGTACCCAACAGCACTTGGGACAAGTGCAAGAACATGCCTTCCTTTCCTACTTGCAGCTACTGTGTTAGGTTACATGGTTGGTTCTGGGTAAGATGCTTCTTCCCTATTTGTTAGAACAAAAGAAGAATATATTCTGATGTCTGCTTTTCTCATTTTTCCACAAAGACCACATTATGTTGATGGGTTTCATTTTCAGGCTTCCATCTGATGTCAAGAAGGTGTTCCATCCAATCGTTTGTTGTGTACTATCGGCAGAATTAGCGGCACTAGCTTTTGGGTTTTTCTCCCAGTCTGGAGTGGATGCTGTTCTAGGTTTACTACTTAATATTCTTGCATTTTTCCTCCCATCCGTAGCCTAATTTTATGCCTTCAGGTGAGGTCATGGAGATCTAGCCCAAGGCCTAAGGCTTGCACAGGGAAAAGGTCCCATAGCCTAATGTTAATGTACTGAATCTCATTCAAATGAAGATTAAATAATAAAACTTTTTTAATTTGTAAAAATGTAATACATAAATAGATGGTTCACTTGAATTTTTAAAATGATTATAAAGTATTCTGGTTCTGTGAGAAAGAAGATTCACGAGCTCACTATAATAATATTTTTTTTTGCACTACTCAGAGTACTGTTGATCTTTTCATCTTTATCTCTCATTCATAGATATAGTTGTCCACTACTGTTTTATGCAGGATATTACCTCACAAAGGTGTCATCTGATCCTGGAGCTGGTGATATTCTGATGGGGTTTTTGGGATCCGTTATTATTTCTTTTGCCTTTTCAATGTTTAAACAGAGAAAGGTAACGTACTGTTCTTTTTAATGCTTGGAGTCAAAATCTTCCCATGAAAATGCTGCTTCATTTTGTATGTGTTGTAGTTACTATGTTTTACTTTCTAAAAAAAATTTAAGTATGTAGTTGACCAAAGGCCTTATGCCAAATTGACAACAGCATCCTGGTATGTGGCATGTATACAAGGGGGCAACACCTACCATTCTATGGGTTCCACCTTTGAGATATCCTTATCCAAAAATAGAATCAGCTACAATATTGTATTTATGCACTTTAATGTATTATTTGGGAAAGTCAGGGAGAATATAACAATGGTCTAAGAAATAGTATATGCAATGGATGGGTACAAATTAGATTGATTTGGTGCAAGAGACATGCCAGGTAGGACTCATTTAATTGTGGTCCTACTTCTAATATGTGCACCATATGGACCTGTGCTAAACTGCTACTTCTGGTAGAGAAACAGCTTATTAGGTCTACTCACAGGCACCTCAATATTTCCCTTTGCTTACTGTGCCTGCTGTACAATACTTTTCAGCTTGTAAGGAGACACGCAACAGAAATATTCTCATCTGTGATCATCTCCACGATATTTTCGTTGTATTCAACTGCTCTCATGGGACGTCTTGTTGGGCTAGAATCTGCTTTGACCATATCAATTTTACCTAGATGTATAACCCTGGCATTAGCCCTCAGCATTGTGTCTTTGTTTGAAGGTACAGTAAATTCTTCATACTCTGCATTTATTGTTAGGTATTCTTGTGTTCTGAGAAACCTTATGTTTCTGGTAAACATGATTTTGAAGCAGTGCAAAATAAAACAGTTTTACCATCATAGGGTTTTGAAGGGAAATTTCTAGTTAAATTTTTATTTTGTTTTGGTGGTGGTCATATTTCTTGTTGTGAACTAAATATGCGAGGAAAATGTGTACACACAATCACACCAATCCACCCATCCAAGCACACATACACACACACACAAACATGCATGCACACACACTCACAGACATTCTATTGCATGAATGCTTTTCTGTAACTCAAGTCTTATTATTGAACAAAATTGCGGTTTCATTATTGCTTGCAGGTGCCAATGCATCTCTCACGGCTGCTGTGGTTGTACTAACTGGTCTAGTTGGAGCAAATTTTGTACAAACAATGCTTAACAAACTTCGCTTCCATGATCCTATAGCTCGAGGAATAGCTACTGCATCTAGGTATGCACCCCTGTACCCCTTCTTTCTGCAGAGAATATAAATCTACATATATTGAATAAGAAAATCCTGGAGCCCATATATGATATTTCACAAACCACCATAATAGATGATCTATTGGGGTTTGAACACTGAATCCTTCTAGCTACGGAATTCAGAGCCTCTTGATCTAAGCAAGAGATATTTTGGTTGCTTCAAAGAACATGGTTCAATCACTGAATTGCAGCAGCCATGGCGTCAGATTACCACTAAAATGAAGTAGCTTTCAAGAGAGTTTTATGATTTTTTGTTAATCTGAGCATCCGAGAGAGCTAAAGAGAGATGAAGCTCAGAAGCTAAAATCTTCTGCAGTCCTAGAGGAGTGTGTAAGACTCATGTCTTAGCTGTTGGGACCAAGCCTAGCTAAGAAATGAGCAGCTGCATTCGAAGTTCTCCGTGTGTGAGAATTGGAGACTTCCCCGTAATTCAGATATTGATTTTTTACACCATTGGAAATAATTGCTTCACTGCTTTGATTCTTACTCTTTGCGTCACTGCAGCAGGTGGGAGTAATTATGTCCACCATTTTTCTTAAAAATGGCAACAATTTATGCTTCAAAACCTGTAGTATGAATTAATGTTTGAAAATGCCAAACACAAGATCTATAGTTAGAAATAAATATGATCTTATTAATCAATTAATTTATGATTTTTTGGATCAAATGCAAATTTATGCTAGAAAATACTTGAAGAGTTACCATAGCCCATACTTGAGGCTTACCGATTTTATATAAAAAAATATAGCTATTATTTTAAAACCCTCAAGCTCAGTCTTATGAATATGAGTTACCGTGTTTCTGGACGAGTACTCAAAACTCGATAGAGTTACATTTGATCGAGTTTCTTATTGAGTCAAGTCAATAGCAGAGTTATGAGTTTGACTCAGGTTTTGAATCAAGTTATTTGATACAGATTCTTTAATAAAATTTATAACAAGCACAAAGCTTAATCATCATTTTTTTTTTGGGCGGGGGGAGGGGGGGGGTTGGGGAAGAGTAAACAAATAAAGGTAATGTTATTCACAAATTAGTGTTGATGTTTCTTTTTTTTTTTTTATGGTTAACTGTTTCAGTGCTCATGGGTTGGGGACAGCAGCATTATCAGCAAAGGAACCTGAGGCTCTCCCATTTTGTGCTATCGCTTATGCCCTCACTGGTATATTTGGCTCATTAATTTGCACAATTCCACTGGTCAGGCAAAGCTTGCTTCTAATAGTTGGATGAAACTATTTGCTATTTCTATATGATTATTTATTAGGGTGTTAGTATTAATATGCTTCTCTAATGTTACGAAAAAAAAATTATTTTAGCCAAATGGAATAGGATATACAGCCACTCATCAGCCAGTACTCCAATGATTTGCTGTATGGTGCTAGTGACTCGGGGTTCTGAGCTCTGACATACACTCTGCTAAGTGTTTTGGGCAATGGAATGAGAGAGCGAGGACAAACAGAAAGGGAACATCAAATGTAAGCAAACTTCGGCAATTGTAAAGGATGATTATTGATCATTCAGAAAATGCAGATTTTTTTTTCCTTTTCACGTTTCACATAATTTCTGAAATTTATAGAAACTCTGCTTATGGTGGGGGGAGGGGGGGGGGGATTATAATGTTCTGAAAACTCCAGGACCACCCAAGATGAGGTGATGAACTTCTTAGCGTATGAATGTTACTAGTATCACCTGATAACATCTGAATATTTCCAAATTTCTGAACAAGAATAAGAAGTGCCATAAAAAAGACCATCTTTGGATCCTGATCCCATCCACATTTTTTTAAAGAGGGAAATGCAAGCCAATGCATGGGAAGGTGTTGTTTTATTAGGAGTGGAAGGATCCAATTGTCTTATGTTTGAAATTTCCGTTCTCCCAACAAAAAAAAAAAAAAAAAAAATTGCAGTTCTCTCAACACTCAAACTCTTCTCTAACTTGTTGTCATACTCAGGCTGCACACCTCCTTCAACTCAAGCTGGCCGTGCTTTTGTTTTTTTTTGTAACATTTTTCAAATACCTTATGAGAATGATTATACCTACCATCATGGATCAAAACTTTTGTCAAACTTTGGAAAAGAATTTTGAAATGTAAGCGACTAGCAATGAACCCGTGTGAATTCGCACGAGCAATGTATTTACCATTATATTTGTTTTAATATGCAAACTTTAAGGCATGTGTGATTAAACCAATGAGACAACCAATGGGATGAACTTAACGATCCGTTATTAAACTAATCCTTTGAAACTATAGAAAGTAATATGTTAAAATATCATAAATATAAGCAATGGTGAAGATTTGAATGTCAACAGGTGGAATTTAAAGTAACAGTTTGTACAAGCATCATAATTTATCAAGAACTACGACTATAGTTTGTAGTTTTTCAGGTTTACCCTGCTGATATTTGGTTTAATCAAATTAAACTTTGAAAGCAAGTGAATTGTCTTAATGAGTTCTCATTTTGCCCCCTTAATTTGTTAAGTATGCAAATTTCTATTTTTTTATTTTTAGATTAGTCAAATAAGTATGCAAATTAGTTTTCCTTATTGAAGTTTCAACTTTATGTATTGTTTGCCAATCACATTCTTAACGTGTTGGATTACTATTTATTTTGGTTGTGAAAGATTGCAAAGTGCCATACATGAAATGCAGTCTGAGAAGTTTAGGTTTAATTTAATTTTCATCTTGATTGTCAGACTTTTTTCTGACAATGCATTTAAGTTATTTTTGCATATAAATTTTAGACTAAAAATCAGTATATATATATATATATGATTTGTGTATTATATGTTTTTTTTATGTCCCATGTGGTATGGAAATTGATTTGGGTGCTTCACGTACTCCTTTGGATGAACTTGTGCAAGAGCACCTTTTTTTTGAGTACTCAGCTGTTATATGCATATGCTGGATGGTTTTATTGGGGGTTTAAAGTATCTATACGTTTTTTTTGACATAGTTGGTTAGCCCAACCTCTTTAGCTTACTCTAATTGCAGACTTTTATTTGACCTTCCCTTGCATCTATTCTATGACTCGATTGTACCACTTGTGCATTTGCTCCTGGTTGACATGCCTCATTAAAATTTATGTTCTCCTATGTGCATTTTCAGTAGTTGGGATATGTTTAAATTTTAAAATTGGGTCAACTGCAGCTCAAGTGTGCATGTTGAATATGCTTCAAATTGTAATTATGAATTATCAGTTGGCTTGAAGTTTTAGGTTTATCCAGGTCCTAGATGAGGCTAGGGTCAAGGCCCATGGTCGATCTTATTTAGGGCCAATTAATTTTTTTAGTTCCCAAACATGAAACGATATTGAACCTCCAAATCCTACATTTATTATTATTATTATTTTTTAAGGACTTTGGTAGTCAAGTTGGTCCAGGACTTGGGTACAAATGGATAGTCCAACCCAGGTTTGGATGAGAGAGAGAGAGAGAGGAGGAGGAGGAGGTTATTAGATTCATCTAATTTGTGGCTTTTCAAATTTTAGAAAAAATTGAAAAAAAATGGTTGGGTGTCCACGTAAGCATGTTGGATGAGAGAGAAAGGGGCATGGGACTATATTAGATATCTTCGCACAGTAGTATTAAAAATGATATTAATATTTTAAAAAGTATTATGCAATATTACAAAAAAAAAAAAACTACATATTTCATATTTAATAATAAATTGTTGGGAATCTTAATTAATTAATTTTTTTTTTTCCGTAAGAAAATCTTAATTAGGGGTTAAGAAGGTGTATTAAATTCATAATTTATATCTTGGAAGGCATTTTGGAGAGGGAGATGTGGGTGAGAGTGAAAATAAGAATATATAAAAGGGGGCGTTAGAGAGTCTTAAAAAGAAGGATTTTTAATTAAAATGTATTTAAATCTTAAGGGTGAAATGAGAGAGAAAATTAGGAAGAGAGCCCTAGAAAGAAGGTTTTTTAATTAAGATGTATTTAATTCTTAATTTATATCTTGAAAGGCATTTAGGGGAGGGAAACGTGGGTGAGAGAGAAATTTAGGAATATAGAAGTTAATCTTTAATTTATGTTTTAGAAGGTATTTATGAGATGGAGATGTTAATGAAAGGAAAAAATAGGAATATGGTTGGTGGAAACCTTTAGGAGAGGGAGATGTGGGTGAGAGAAAAATTAGGAATGTATTATGGTCATAAATTCAAAAAAGAGACATCAAAAAACAAAATCTTTATTTGTTTCATCTGAGGCTAGTGCATTGTAATTTTTCAGAGGTTAAAAAGCTATAATAAACCAAACTCCATCTATTCAAAAACACCAAATACATCCATTGGTGATTCATCTTATTGATACAAAAAGTCTCAACCAGCAACTTCTTGGATTGGGCACCTATTTGAAAACCATAATATGTAAATCACATTGTACTGTGTTATTAAATTTAGTATGATATAGTGACAATCAATACAATTTGGTTTTCTATATCCCTCAATTAGATTATGTGATTTTTTTAAAAAAAAGACTCGTTGGATCAATGAAATGATCTTTGTTTTTTTTCTTTTCTTTTTTGGGTAAAGAATGGAATGGTCTTTCTATTTGTAAGAAATACTATTACCAACAAAGGTTTTAGGACATAAGATATATATATATATATACACACACGCAGACAAGCACGCACACACACACACCTGATAAAACTAATAAAATTACTAATTTGTAAACGGACATTTAAATAGATATGGTGTAGATTGAACTTTGAACCAACCTTTATTCAGCATAAAGAGACTTTTCCAATTTAGTAAGCACAACATATGATTGAAAATTTTATTATATTGCGATCATCAAACTTTCTTGAGTAACTTGAAACAATAAAACAATTCTTGAGCGAGAGCTTAAATGCAATAAATATTATAGAAATTATGATTTGTAATGGAATTTCAAACTGCAACCAAGAGAACTTTGTATTAGAAATTGAAATGTTTACAAAAATCAAGAAACTTGCAATTAAAAAGAATCCAAAGATTTCAAACACTGCATCCATTTTTCATCCAAAAAAGATACAGCCTAGGTGTGTTGATACTATAGACCTGGGTTCGAAATCAATCTTTACCCAATAATTTAATTACCATTAAACCTCAAGTGCACAGACACAAATTACTCAATCTAAATAAAAAATCTGGCATCTTGATTTATTTTATTGTTTTTGGTAAATATTTTTTGTTATTAAAGTAAAAAAAAATTAAAATTAAAAAGCCATGAAGAATACCCCCTATATAATATGTATGTTACGTATATATTGGTTGCTTTGCGGCTTTGTCCAACTCCCGTATCTCAACCATCTTCATGCCTCGATGGCTCCTTTCTTATATCGGCGACATCACATTTTCTGAGAAGAAAAGAACTTGACTTCACTTCCAATGTCCCAACGTCACCAACATCATGCCAAGTGCTGAGCTCAATGATTCATCTTTCGAAATAATCGGTGGAGATGGCGACTCAGTTCACTGTGTATATAAAACTTGGCAGCATCCATACGATTGGTTCCCTTCGACCGGCATGTCAAAACCATCTTCTTTTGCTCCCTCCCCGATGTTAGATTCCGTAGAGAATCTTTGAGGACAAAAAATGACCCTAGTTTGGCACTCTGGTGACAGTGACAGTATGAGTGGAGAAGGAAGGTAGAGGAGAGATGTGAGGGAAAAGAAAAAAAATGAAAAGTTACAAAAAAAAAAATGATAGTTACGTGGTAGAGTAAAGAGTAGAGACTAAAGACAATGTGCTAATGGATGAGAGATATAAGGAGTTTAATTTATTTAATAAAAAGAAAAAAATTAGGAGATAGATTGAGAAACCTTAGCAAGGTGTTTTGGAAAAAATAAAGAACGACAGGAAATAGTATCTTTGTAGGAGATATTTGTTATGAGAGAATTTAGTATACAAAAGGAAGGGGAATGACATTTTGGAAAGATATTATTATGGAATTTAAATTTAGAAAAGGATGAAGGATAGGATATTATAAGAAACGTTTTAAGGGGGGAACACAATGGAAATTATAGTAAGAGAGATGAGAGATGGAGAGAAATTAGGAGAGAATAATGGGAGAAGAATAAACGCTTTGAGAAGGGTTATTTATAGGAGAGAGAGATGTCTGGGTTTCATTAAATAGGAGAGAGTTTATAGGAAAGGGGTGTTTTGGAAAAAATAAGGAACACAAAAATTTGGATAGAGTGTCCATGTGGATGAGAGAGAAAGGAGCCTTGAGGCTTATATATATATATATATACATTGCAGCTAATTGTCATAAACTATCCAAATTGGCTTTTATTGGAATCCACCATGAGTAAGATACTCTCAATACCTTTGAGCTAAGAAGCATGATGTGCTGCTTCATAGCATGCAATGATTTTGTTTCCATGGTTGATAAAGGTTGGTTTTTACTGATAACTTTCTCAATAGATGGCTCAATTTCTTAAAGTAAAAAATATATAGTAAAAATATGCAACCACCAAATACGCATTCTTTAAATTTGTATTTACAATTCTTAGCAACATCCAACCTTTGCGAGTGCCCATAGATTAGCATGTGATATTTAGTTTTTTGTCTGTCTCTCAAATTGTGTTGGCAACCTTTCAATAATCTTATTAAGTGTTACTTTGGAATCTACCAAGTTTTTTCACTACAAAACAAGGGTCTGGTTATGTACAAGTCATGACATACATACAACTACCAATTGCCAAAATATATGGACTATTTTTCATCTCTTTCTTTCAAATCATCTTAAAGTATCAGTTAACACTTATATTCATTAACCATATGAAATTAACCAAGTGTACAATTTTCCATTCCATTTGAAGCAAGACCAAGGTTCTAATACCAAAAGGGATTGATGCTAGGGTTTATGGTCAAAAGAAGTATTTGAGTTTTATAAGGGATTTAAGAACAAAACTATAACAAAGAATTTTGCAATAAAAAAAAGGAAAGAAATGAAGAACAAAAAATGTTAACTAGAGTCATCAGTTACTTAGGAGTCACACCTATAGTAAAAAACATCACACATTCAAAATTCTAGTCATACTACAAAACAATTGTAGGCTTTAGAGCATTCATTCATTAATCAATTTGATCAATGATAAAATTCATATAAAATATATATTCAGTTTTCACACTCCAGACTTTCAAATGTCATTTTAACTAGACTTCCTGATAAACTCTTAATAGTTTATTATTGTCACAAAATGATACCTTATTAGTAATTTGGCCATAACTTTCTCAAGTCATAGTAGATTACTAGGATTTTGGATTCTTTATAAAGATAACTAAATAACCTTTTAAATGACACCAAAATCAAGCCAAACATATAAGTTTG
>JAOXJP010062410.1:0-15612 GCA_025762735.1 Platanus orientalis | reverse complement strand
CAGATAGTCTCCTGTAACAATTCTGAAGGTGGGAGAGGTGCAGAGAACTCTGGAGCAGGTGTGGAGACTTTGGAGACTGGATCGGATCAGATTCTTGTGTCTGGTTATTTGATTGAGGTAATTTTAAACATATTTTCATAATAGATTGCAGAGATTCATATGATGATCATGAAAAAGCATATGTAGATATGTGATTGTTTAAATGAATTTTACTAATTTCTTTGTTTAAGATCGGTAAACCTCCCAACACTGCTAGATGTTGCTCCAACCACCTAAGGAGGGCTCTTTTTTTCTATAGAGCATATTGTCAATTCCATGTCCAAAAGGGGCTGTATGTAGTTGATCTCATATTAGGATACATTGGCTATAATGTTGTATCATTTTAAGTATATTAGTCCTAATCCAAGTCTAAGTCAAAGTCAAAAGCTTCATTGAAGACTAGAGATGGACCTACTAAAGTAGAGACAAGACCCTTCAATTTTTATCAAGAGAAGTCTCAAGAGCAAGAACACAAGCCTCAACAACTCATCTATCAGAGCCATATAGGTATACAAAAGTAAAACTTAAAGGTAAAGTGTGTAGTGTGAGTGTGTTTGACAAAACCTAGCCTAGATGTGTTTAGAAGACCACCCATGGACCTAGAAAAATAAGCTCACTCAAACTTGGTCAAAATGTGATAAATGTATAACAATATTATGAAGGACCAAAAAGAGAGATGCCAAGGTCATTTGGGCAAGTTCCAAACATGTTGGAATGAATCGGGAGTTTCCAGGAGTAAGCCCCACAAGTTTGGAGGGAAATAGAAGCATTCTGGAAGTCCAAGATTGATCCTTGAAAGCCAAGATTGATCCTAAGAATTCTAGGATCGATCCTAAATAGAAAAAAAAGTTATGTTTTTGGCCCAGGCTTGACCCATGATCGATCCCAGCTCTTCCACGATCGATCCCAGGTCGTAAAATTATTTTTTAAAAGGTTTTCTTGTGCAAAAAACTTCCAAATTCATGGGATTTGATGACCGTTGCATATCCAATATTTTAGGGTTTCTAAATCTCTATAAAAAGAGACCAAACCCTCAAAATGAATATCTCTAAAGAGTTCTTGAAAACTTTATTACAATCTACGTTCATTTTATTGGAATGTCTCTTCAAGAATAAGCTAGGGTTTGTGTTTATGTAAAAAGTGAGAGATTTCTCTCATCTTTGGTGATTGGGTGAGTTTACCCACGATTTATTGAGCTTGATTGGTACACAAATCAAAGAGGATCATGCATTAGGGTTCCAAACCTTCAAACCCTCCGAAATATCCATGGTTTAAAACCTCCAAATAAGGTAAATCTTAACATAGCTTTATATCTTTGATATTATCAAGCTAAGTAGTTGTCCAAGCAATACGATTTTCAACTAAAGGTCTTAGAGTGGTCATATCTTTGATATTACTATAGTGGTCACAGTCAATCAATCTCTCGCAATTTTCAACTAAAGGTCTTAGAGATTGTTCCTCTAATATCAATATAAAAGATGAAATTCAATGAGAGAGTGGTTGCTTCTTAGTAGACTAATATTCCTATGATTGCCATAGTCAAAAAATGCTCCATCTCTATAGTGCACAGGTCTTCATAATCTCCATCACCGGTCATCATTGTCTTTGCCTCCATTCTTGAATCAATAATATAGGTCTTCATTGTCATTCTTGATTCAATGAATCATTTTTGTGTACCAGCCCGAGCTCTCAACCATTACCAAGGAGGGAAATGGTCGATTGCCCCTTTCATTTTGATTTTTCAAAATTTTCCCTCTTTTTGTTTCATATGCATTCTAATTTTAAGGCTTGTGATTGTTACGGAATTCCTGTTTGAGCTCTCAGTCCACGATATCCTTCTAAGTGTCTGAACTCTTAACCATAACTAAAGAGCTCTCAACTATTATTATTTTATGATGCGATTCTTTCTTTCTTTTTTCGTTTTCATTTTTTGTTGCACAAAATTTTGTTTCTTCTTATTATTCAATTCATTCTTCTTTCTTTTTTAGATACTGTTCAAGCTTCTCTTTGATACTTTAAACGAGATTTCCAAAAGAGCTGATTGGTCTTTTTCATAGGGATTAGGGAGAGCTCTTTCTCTTGATCTCGTAATGCTCTTCTTTCTTTTCCCTTCTTGCCTCATTTGATCTTCCAAGCATTTTTTTTATACATATTGCAAGTTGCTTTTTAAATAAGCTTTGACTTGCAATACATTTTCATAAAAGCAATAAGTAGCAAGGTAGGTTTTTTTTTTTTGGTTATATAATTGATCTAATTGATGGAACCACTGCTGCTCCAGAAAAGTGGATAGAGTGCTCCACATCGACCGATGGATCTGTCAAGGTTTCAAAGCCAAATCCTGCATATGAGAGAGGCTGTGCAAAGATCAGCTGCTGGTCAGTTGGATAAACTCCACTCTTACTCAACGTAGAAAAATCCAGCCTTAACTATGTTAGATGGGGGATGCGCCCCCTACTAATAAAGCTAGAATAATTAAGGGAAAACGCTTTAGCATTTTCTTGGCCTTTACTTTACTAACACTTTTATTTAACATGGTCAAATGTTTGTCTAAATGCATTTGTATTAAGGTGGAAAAAATCAAGATAAGTTCTAGTATAATGTTTATTGTTGTAAGATTGAAGGTGGTTTCTTCTTCTTCTTCTTCTTCTTCTCTTAAGGTGTTCTAGTACCTATTCTTCTTGTTACTAACAATCCCATCCCTTTCTGCTCCTCTTCCTCGCCCTTCATTTACTACTTAAAATCACTATTTCTGGCAAAAAATGTAATCAGATATCTGGATTTGTACCTAATATTCGATTAAGTAAACAGATCCAAATATGAATTTTATTTTTAATTTTTTGCCGTATATTCGTAATTACATCTGATATTTGGTTAAGTAAACAGATTCAATAATGGATATACCTGTATTCACTCCATTTAATGCCCTATAGGATGGTGGGGGTTTTATTGGAAGGATCATTTTATTTCATTTTATAGGTGATAATATCGCAATGCCTGATTTTGATATTTCCATGGGAAGTTATTGCTTTTTAAAAAAAATAAATTTAGAAATATCAAAAAACAAGGTTAAAAATATCATTTCCTTCATAATCTTCTTTTTTTCACTTTGAAATAACCAAATTTATAGGATCCCAACCGCCCAACCCAATCGTAAATTGGATTAACCGCAATGCTTTAGTTAACGAATGATGACCCAGCCCTAGTTTCAGGCTTCTCATGTGCATGTGGTTCCCAAATAATCCCTTTTGTTACTGGAATGAAACTAACCCTTTTTCGGTTGTCTATGGTGTCTTGAGTGCAAAACATCTTGACCGAAAAGGGACTCATCTGCATCACCAAAATATTTATAAAATAAACTAAAATCATTTTTATCACTTACTAATGTTGACATGTATTAAGTATATTAACTCTAACCTCTCCTACAACCTTACGGTTTTAGGAGAGACGGTTAATTGCTTTATTTAAGAACTAACATGCGAATCTGTTTTTTGGGGTGAAACTTGCTGCGAGGTTATTAGTGCCAATGGTTTGAACTGTTCCAACTCAAGACCCTTCGATTAGCCTCCGGTAAGGAACTACTAGCTTGTATTGAACCACCATGGGTTAGGTAGGTATCAAGTATTTTGGGACTAAACGCTTGGCATATGTAAGAAGTACGAGAATCGAGAACACCTAGGATCAGCCCTCCGATGGCTAACACCTATGAAAAGCTTTGATTTGAGAATGCTTTTTGGTTAGTAAGGCGAGTAGTGTACAGGGCTTAGGTTATAAAGAAATGGCCTTTTGGTCTGTGTTTAGGGTTTCAGAGACAAGTGAAAGCAACAAACTCCAGATGGAAGCCTAAATTAGGGGTTGCTTACTGTTTGACCCGTCGTTGCTAAGGGGAGAAGGGACTTAGAACGAAAAACGAGGACTGAAGGAGACGTCAAAATAAGCTATGAGAAGGAGAAGGTGTCATATTTGTTAGGGGTGAGGGAATATATCTTACTGCAGCCCTATCCTTGGCCTTCTTAAGACTATCATTTGTGATCAATGCCAACGTGCCATCATGTCCATGGTCTGATATCAAGTGTGACACCCCCCTGATGGGACACTCAGGAGGGGGAATCAAAAACATCCAAAAAGTGAATTGATTCCGCCCCCCCCCTCCCCCAGTGTCCCATCAGGAGGTGTGGGGCATACGATTTCATCCCCATGTCCATCTCCATAGGTGTTGAAGATCCATCAAATCATTATAGTGATAGAATGGAATTCTCAAATTAAATAAATCAAAGATTCGATGCAACCTTGAGTCCTGAGTTGTCTGTCAAGCAGATATGAAGTTATTTGGATCCATGGTTTCAATTTACCGGTAAGACCGAGGTGAAAGGTACTTAGTGTAATTCCTCCATCAATCAAAGGTAGAGATTTGTGTCTAGGCCAGACTAGTCGTGAAGCATTTTAATGTTGTGCTGGTCATAGTCAAGGTAGAAGTATGGTTATCTTCTAAAAGCGGCACGGGGTACATAGAGGAGTACCTAAAATAATCATAACGGAGGCCCTGTCTGGCTGCCATGAAAAGGTTTTCTCATGACATAATTTTCTCCAAAAATCATTTTTAAGTTGTCTGGTTGTCATGTTGGTTTTTTCATGTTTTTCTCATGATTATTTTCTTTTCTTTTCCTTTCTAGACAATTCAAGGCAACGAGACTAAGGAAATGGTGCAAAGCACCTGACAAAGCCCCAACTTTTTTAGCTGTTCACTTTTGTTGATTTTTTGTCGCATGTGAATAGGCCAGAGTGATCCTTCTCTATCCACCTCCCTAAAGTCTCTCTCCTCTAAATTTATTCTCTCTATTTTTATCTTTCTATATCAATCTTTTCTAAAATATTCTTTCCTCCATCTTCTATATGTATTGTCTCTCTCTCAAAGTTATCTTCTTTCAAATACAATTTTTACTACATTTGTCCATGTTGTGCATCAGATCTTGTGCTAGTAATGGTATAAAGCATAGTTACAGGGATGCTGCTCAGATGGCACATGGATGCTGCTCCTCAGATGTTCGTAGCTGGACTTGACCTCTGAACTCCTGCAAAAATGAAAACTAGAGCTTAGTTACCACCAGTGTGATGCTGGCTTACGTTTTTCTAATGCAAAAGTTAGAGATCTTGTTTTTCAGCTAGTAATGGAGATTTTTTTTCAAGAAATTGTTCTCATATCTTTGGAGAATAATATGGCAACCTTATATAGAATTGGTGGGGCGCATGGCTTAAGATCTTTATGCAGATTCTTAGCTTGGGAGAATATTGTGATGTATGATTATTAGTGAAAATCTTGGCGTTGGAATTTCTGTGTGATTCCCGACATGAATCCCAGAGTAGGTTTTGGGGTTGTTACTGACCTTCCTTATTTAGTCAACTTAGTCAAGGTGCCGATGCCGGCCGGCCTCTGTCCAAATGTCGAGTTTCCTAGGAAGGCTTAGTCGTTTAGTTTGAGCCGAACTAGTAGGCTGACATATCCAAGGATAAGAGGTTGTTGCGGTTGTGATGAGTCGTCTTCTTGTACCGAGTCATCTCTATAGGCCAAGCTAAGCTAATGAGCCGAGCTAAATTGATGTTCCGAGCTGAAATGATGTGCTGATATGGTATGCTAACCTATCAATTGCCCCTAGTCCCAAGTCAAATACCAATCTTGAGAAGGGAATACAAATTCAACACTCGGTAAAAAGGAATTTTGGCGTCTATTGGTATTTGGTGATGCCTTACCAATAGTGCCATCAGCACAATGACGGTTACCTCTGTCTTTTCATTCATCATAATGGTCCGTACTCATTTACATCGGACGATTGGGGTGTAATCTTACTTTTAGATGGATGATCAAGATTGAAGGTGATTCTCTATAAATTGGTTCAGGTCGGCTGTTGCCCATTCATTCAAAACTTTTGAATTTTCTTTTCTTCTTCAAGCCCTTCTTCCATTTTTTCTCACCGGTTCCCTCATTTCCGGCTACCTCTACTTCCTGGGATGGTCGTCTCTGGCCGCTGTTTCTCTCCTGTTCCGAAATTGCCTTCTCTTCTGGTATGGCATCTTTATTCTAGTATGTCTCCCAATTCCTTTTTTTCCTCTTTTTTTTGTTTTTTTGTTTATTTCTTCCTTTTCAGTTGCTTAGCTTAGGCTATCGATTTTCCCTTTTTTCTTTCCTTCAGCGATGCTAAACCTAATCGTGTTTCTTCCTTAGGGCCCAACAGTCACCGCTTATCTTGAGCTCTTCTTACGATTTTTCTATTTTGGCTCGGATTTTCTTTGAGCTTTTATCTTTCCTTGGCCCATCTGTCGAGGTTGTTTAAGCCCTGAATATGATGGATTCTGTTGACCTTGGACTCAAGCCATTAGACTTGATAAATACTTTTAGTGATCGCGAAGTTTAGGGGGATTCAACCAACTAGGCTTAATCCTCCCGACCTATCTCTACTCACCAGTTGAGACCTACTAGCGGGCCTTTTGAGGCTATGATCATTCCCTCCATTGAAAATGACCTTCATCTGGCTCACCTTCGCAAGCTATATCAAATTCTGGAAACCATTCAGCTCCAAGTTCCTTTGCCAAAGGAACAAACATGTACCTTTATTGATGATGAGGTTTGTTTGTACAAACATCCTTTTGTTGATGGTTTCTGCCTCCCAATTCCCCTTTTTTTTTGGGAACTGCTCATTCATTTGGGGTTAACACTAGGTTTAAGCACCTAAATTTTGACTCGAGTCATCTAATGGAATGAAATAACATCAAAGCAACAGTTAGGCATCAAGACTCTAAGCAACCCTGGTTTAGGGAGAGCAAACTGGACTATAGGAGGTCAGGCATCTCTTATGAAGTCTTCCTCGGATATTTCAGTCGCAAAAGCATCACCAATATCATACCATGTGCATTACATCAAAAAGATAAACCCAAATACACCATTTTGGTCAAAACACCGATTCTCTAAGAAGTGTCAATGGGACTATGAGAGTCCACATTTGAGACTTCCAAACATATTGCCTTCATCTCTCTAGCCTCCATAAGCATTCCCATAGCGAAGCATCACAAGCTGGAAAATTATATTTTACCCTTTTGCTTTCAAAAGGCCAAAAATTGCTATTTTCATACATTGCCTCCAAATTCTCTAGCTTCCATAATAATTCTTCACATGATGAAGCATTATAAGCGAAGAATTATCATTTTTACCTCTTTTTGCCTTCACAGACAAAAAAATTAACATTTTACCCTTTTTCCTCCAAAATTTACTCTCGGACCCTAAAAAAACTCCTAAAATTTCTCCCATCACCTAATTCGTGTCATGCCAGATCCTGCACACCCTAATTTCCACCATTGTCAAGGAATTATTACAGAATAGAAGTTTTTTGAGACTGGCAACAACCAATTTCTCAACTTTTGAAAACCCCTAGTCGGAAAATGACACTCAAAAAGCTCTCAAAGATTTATCTGGTATCAAAATTCAAAAGAGTTAGTGGCCATCTTTTAGTTTTTTTCCTTATCTTTAATTCGTCATCTCTTAGAGAAAAGGTATTTAAAGTCTTAAACCCCTTTAAAATCTCAAGTCTTCCTCAGGGGTGAAAAGTTAGTTTTGAATGCATTTTACCCATATGGGTTTAGAATGTTCCCTGGATGTCCAAGTCTTGATCAATCAATGCCCGTCTCTCCAGATCGATGAGGCCTTCGAAAAATCCCCTAATGGACAGGAGCATTCGAAAGGTCAATCAACTCAGATTCCCCTAATTACTTCAAAATGAGTAGAACATTTGTGCCAAGTGGCATATATTTAACTAGACCCCAGGAATTCACCAGAACTCCAAAATTCATTCAGTTAGTAGCCATCTCTCGACAACTCCAATACCTATAAAAGGCCATCAACTTGAACTGCCTCGACAAGTCCTACAAGCCTACTCATCACTTTTGTCCAAATTAAGTCAAAACACCTTTTGTCTATGTTTGACATGTGGAACACCTCTGAGAACTCTCCTGGACTCGAAATTTAGTAAGGTCATGACCATTTTCTCAATTTTCTCATATCTTCAAAAGGTTATTTCTCGAATTAGGGCAACGAAAGATGTTTACTAGCCTAATACCACCATTCTTCAGCATGCTACTATTGCACTGTCTCGTCAAGTAACCCCCCTTAAAAAAACTCCCGAAGATTTTCTGAGAATTTTGTGGCCAAATCGTTAGTTCATGTGGATTTCTAACTCTTTGAACTTCAATACTCCATGAGCCTAGGTTTCCACAGAAACTTCCAGCAATTCCAGCAGCATTTTTAGTTAAGATTTTCCTACATGCTCAAAAGAGAATCTTAAGCATGGTTTCCTACTCAGGTGTTGTAATTCAGAGTGGTTTGAACCAATAGTTCACAAAAAATGAGGGTCACCTTTTGTATGGAGATTTCAAAAATCAATTTTACCATCTTTCCATTCCAATAATTATTTGAGGATTTTTGAGGTCAATAAAACCATGTTTTCACTCACCTACCCTTATCGTAATTTAGTTCTGACTGATCCATTACGACCAGAACATCCAAGAATTCAAAAATGTTGTTTAAGTTTGCATGTTTCTGACTACGGGAACCCAAAAAGCAAGATAAACAAGTAATATGACACATTCCCATGAATTAATGCATTTGATTAATGAGCTCAAATTATTTGGAATTTAGCTCATTAATGCCTATTAATGCATTCACGCTTAAGAGCTAAAACCCCTACCCTTGGATTTGAATATCCCTTGTACACCCCATGTACCTCTTTAAGATTAATTTCAAATTTCCATGGATCTCACTTGCAACCCTAGATTTGGCACAAGGCTTTTTAGCCTTAGATTTCTATCAACCAATTAAAGTGGATAGAGTTGTCCCCAAGTATTAATCCTCACCCTTGATTCCATGCACCATTGTACATCCCCTTTGGATTTAAAAATGAATTTTGAACTTCTATGGTACCCCCAAGTAGCCTTTGATCTAGCACATCTAACCCTAGCCCTTAATTCCATTCAACCAATCAAATTGATTGTTGAATGGATAAACCTAATCTCTCACTCTTGATCCCTTAAACCCTAAACTTTATCTCTTAACCCTCCATCTTTTGCAAACCCTAAACTTTATCCTAGCCTTTCATCTAACACTTATCACCTGAGGTTAAATCCCAACTTCTAGTTGGATCCAACCAATGTGAAGGGAGCCTTTCTCCCCACACCATGCAATCCTAGCCCTCCACCTCCCATCCTCTAAGACTTAATCCCTATAGCCCAACCAATTTGAGCCTATAAATTACCCAAATTTCGTGTACATATGGGTTGAAAAAATTCCGAAGAGAAAGGAAAAGAAAAGTGCTCAAACCCTAACCTTAACCCTAAGGTAAACCTAAACCCTAGTTTAATTCATGTTTAGTTAGTCATTTCATTTACTTAACATGTCGCTCTCACATTTTAATTAATCCTATTATGCTCCTCTAAATTTGGGTTATACAATGGAGACATAAGTTGTCTCTATTGCACTTATTTCTGACCTTTGCCTATTCAAGAATTTTTTCTAATTTTTCTAACAAGCAAAAGTGGCTTAAATTTTAATGGTAGTCTCCTAAGAGGGTAGCCTACCCATGATAAATATTTGGTGAATTGTAGAGCATGGTTGGGTCTCGAAATAGCTCTCCCAAACATGCCCTAAAAACTGATTTTTCTGAATTTTTATTATCCAAGCATGTTTGTCAATTTTATTTTGATTTTTGTAGTCATCCTCTTTAGCTAATTTTCATATATGTGATTCATCATATCCTCATTTATCTCTAATAAAAATTTTAGAATTTTCCAATACCTTTAACGGGCCTAAGTTGGTAAAAAAATTAGCTGCTGGATTTTCTCCTAGTAGCTAACGCCTGAATTTGAAGCTAAATTAAAATTTAGGCATTATAACAAATAGGCGTAAGAGAAATTCATGTGTTGGGATCTAGGACCCACCGCAATGAACCTTGATTCTCTCAGAGCCTATAAATGATATAAACAAGCCAAAATGACCTTTAGAACCCATCATTGTACTTAGGCACCTCTGTGGGCCCTGTTTTCATCCCAATGGGCGTTGAGAGTGAATTTCAAGCATTGGGATGAATTTCAGGCATTAGGTAAGGTTGAGCATGGACTCGGGCCAGCCCAATCTCAGCCCGACCCAACCCAAAATTTGGCCCGAAAAGGCTCAGCCTAAGCCCAGTTGAAGGCCCGAACTTTATTAGGGCCGGGCTCGAACTTACCTCGGCCTGGTATATATATACATGTACGTATATATGTGTGTGAAGAAAATGTTCTATGTTGAAAAAGTGTCTCTAATGTATATGGTGAATTATAAGCTAACGGGTATTGTGTTGAGGATTAAAACGTCCAAAAAAGAGTTAAGATGAAAAAGTAGGTGTTGAAAAGGAGGCATCAAATTCAAAAACACATCATATATATATATATATATATATATATATATGAAATTAACAAGCATACATCAATAGGTTAATTGATTAGATAGTTTATAATAGAGGAGGTCATGAGTTCAATTCTTATCAAAGAGAGTATTTTTTGAAAATTTAATGGGCCATGGGCCAGTCCGAGCCCAGCCCGAAACCCGATAAAATAACTAAGGTTGGGCTTAGGCCTAAAGTTGCTAAAAATATTCAGTCCTAAGCCTGCTCTAAGCTTGAAATTACTATAGCGGGCCGAGCCTTGAGCCTACCTCGGCCCGGCCTGAGCCCAGCCCATGCATACCCCTAGTGTTAGGCCTATGACAAAAATCAAATTTCCCCTTTTTTATGATGTTTCTATACACTTTGTTTGGGCTTAGGGTAAAGTCCATGGACCACAGAGGGGTCATCCCCCTCCCTGTAATTTCTCACACCTCTGGGACCCATAGAAGGGGTTCAAAACCCAAGGCCAATTGCTGGTTTTCAACAATTGGCACTTGAATTAAATTCAAGTGTTTTAAAATTCAGCCGTTAGGGTTAAATTTAGGTGTCAAGCCTAACTGAAAAGACAAACCTGGCCTTCTCTTTTATGCCAATCTCTGTTCTCACAAAGGTCCTAACTCTTGGACCTAGATAACCTGACCTAAGGGGAAGTTTTTCACGCCTTAGTATCAACCCCACAACACTAGGACCCACATAAAGGGGTCCAAAACCCAAGTCTAGTTGCCAGTTTTTCCTGTAATTGATGCCTAAATTTTACCCTAAATTAAATCTAAGCGTCAAGGTTAAATTCAGGCGTTAGGCTTGAGATACAAAAATAGGTTTTTTTTTTTATTTTTTATTCATTCCCCTGTGCTGTCTCCAAGTGGGTTCAAACCCTAAGACAAACATGTTAGAACTCTAGAGGGGTTCCTCATCCCTCTGTGAGGTCTTGGAACTATGGGACCCCCTTGAACAAGACCAAAATCAATAAAGGCAGGTTTCTGGATCTTTTTAGAAACCAACGCCTAAATTTTTCCCTGAATTAAATTATGGTGTTATAAAATTTAGGCATCAGAAGCATAATCAGGTGTAAGGCCTATAGAAAGCACAAAAACTACTTTTCCCAACCCTTTTGCAGCATGGACCTTATAACATCATAAAGCATGTATACTCAAGAGAAGCCAACCTAAAAATGTGGGTATTTAGGGTGCCTAACACCTTCCCTGAATGCAACAAAACAACTTATCCATTTTTTATAGAAAGTAGACCAGTTTTAGGAGTTAAACCCCTAGATCTACGTTTCTGGACTTCTCCTTCTAAAGGAGAGGAACCGGTGTCTAACTCCATTGGTTAACATAGAGTTGGTGGCGACTCCTAAGAAAACCTAACCTCATGTGGTTAGCACACTTTCACACCCCTGTCACACACTCGAAAGCATATAGATGGGATCCAAGTGGGCCCTAATCCGGTTCACCCATTTTCCCTCAATGTCCACAATGATGAGTAAGAGTTTTGTTCTTGAAAGAAAAATGTCTTCCACTATACATTATGGCTTATGGAAAGACATTTACCTTAATTTTGCCTTTTGCGAAGGCATTCTTTGGCCTTTTTATAAAGGTAGGAGGGCTATTTCCAGAGCTAAATCCCAATCCTCTTCTATCTCCACTTTCTTTACCCTTTGTCGCATTTTTTTAAAAAATTTCACTACTTTAGGCAAGAAAGCTAAGAGACTTTTTTTTGTGCTCATCAAGTTCTTTGACTGGCTTGAGTAGCTTATTGTTTCTTACATTGAGCTTGGAGCAAGTGAGGTCAAGAATCTTTTTGTTCTCTTATAGAGATTTGACTTTTTGTTCAAGTTCTAGAGTCTTGTTGGATAAAAATTTATTGTCCTTAACTAATTTCCTCTTTTTAATTTTCTTATTTGTTTTTTTATTTTATTTTGAGGAATGTTTTTGCCTCACTTAGTCTATTTTCTAGGAGATTTATGTTGTCTTTTAAGCTTTGATGCTCTTTTCAGGTCTTTTCTAAGAGATTTATTTTTTCTTTTAAGCTTTAATACTCTTCTCCTACATTGGAAACCAAAGACCTCAATTCTAACTCTTCTATTCTTTTCTTTAACTCTTCATTTTCATTTGAGAGATTAGAATTTATTTTAAGCAACTCATCATTCTCAAAAAGACATTTAGATTGATTTTCATCAATCTCATGAAGGTTTAGTTCTAAGGAATAAGTTTTTTCCTTTAGTTTATTTTTTAATTCTTTTAAATTTTAATTTTCATGAGTTAGGCTTGTGGTTTTCTTCTTTAAGGTCTTGACAGTTTTGACTAACTTTATATTTTTTTTATATAGTTTGTTGAAGGCTTCTTGGATGTCCTCCTCATCCTCACCTTCTTCTTCATCACTTTCAAATTTGCTTTCATTATCATGTGAATCCTTAAGAGTACCTATCACGCCTCGAAACCTATATTAGTAGGGCCATGAATTTTGGCATGTGACATTAACACATCACTTTACTTTACATTCAATCATTCTTAACCTGAATAAAATTTTCACTTTCTTTACATTCATACACAGTAGAATAATACATCAATCGATTTCTAATAACCGCATAATCATTCACATTCCCATAAGTCTGACCTGTATAAAATCCCATAACTTATGAACCATAATCATGTAAATAATCCACAACCAATGCCTAAAATTCCCATTCAATTAAATAAATAGTTTGACATAATCAAATCCATCAACTAAAATCAAATACTAAAAATCCCTAACTTATTACATCTCTCAAAATTCAGCTCATTCGAACACTCATTGAATAGGGTTTATAGCCCTAAATGTAGAACTAAAGCTTATATTATGAAAATCTTGATGATGATGACTATGACAATAATGAAGATATAAAAGAAGTTGTAAAGTACCTACAAATGTGTCTACCAATGATAATGTTCATCTACTGGATGAGGCCATTGCATATTCAATAAAAAATATTTTCAATGTATAACAATAACTACGAAGAAAATAACCTTTAAAAGGATGCTAAAGAAAGTATTAATAACAACTACAATAATAATTTTAATAGAAAGTGTATGGGTTAAGGGTTAAGACAGAGGCAAAGACTAATTAAGGGCATCACAACTGAACATGTGTCTCATGTACAGAGGATTGGGGCCCACCACTGAATGGATCTGAACAAAGAGATTGCCTAAGGCAAACATTACATTATCAAATGATTGATTATTAGCCATTTGAATGTATATATTAGTTTTAAACTTTATTAAAAGTTTTCATACTCACCAAATTAATATAATAAAAATACTTGATCATGATCTCTTTTTCTTTCTTTTCATTTTTTTGTGGGCTTACTGGTCATGATGATCTTTTGATTCGGTTGACTCATAGGTGGGAACCATTGAATGATGGGTTCCAACCCTCCGTACAAAATCACATATTCCCTAAACCTAATATTTTCCTATAATAATTAAGCATTGCCAATGCCCTAGTGCTCTAGCGGCTGTAGCATAAGGATTCCTAGGGAAGACCCAGGGTCTAACCCTTGGAGGGGGGTGGGGTGAGTAGTGCAAAGTGGTGTCACCTGCTTGGGTTCTCGAGTTCTTGTTTCTGACTTGACTCAGGCTAGGCCCTCTTCAAGTGGCTGTGATGATGAAAGCCCATGTGGCTGTACCCAAAAAAATTAAGCTTGGTTTGCAGTTTTTACAAATTTGGATGCCATTTTTTTTCTGGTTTCCCCTTATATATATATATAGGGGGGTGCATGGTAAGAGATTAAGAGAAAGCAACACTGAGAAATGTCAGATTTTTTTTTGATAAAAGCAAAAAATAAATTGTACTTGATACATCTCAGGAGGCCCCTCATCCTTTGAAAGCATCCATTTAGTAAGATAAATAGAAAAAAGGAAGCTGATGATGCAGACAGAGAAGACAAACACAATGATTGGAGAAGTTCTTGCTCCAATATAAAAGACAGCTCCAAGGCCCAAGAACAAAAGAACAAAAAGGACATGGACATTTAATCCCATAAGAATCCAAAAAATCTACACAAAGTAAACATTGAATAAGCTTAAAAAGAACATACATATCACCAAACACAAAGCACCCAGGTTCCAAGCTAAAATAATTTGTAACCAAGTCTAACCCAAATAACATGTTTAACTTTAAATCTGGTCCAAACATGGCTCAACCTGGAATTCAACTTGTCTAGCTTGACCATTCATCAAGCCAAACAGATCATGCTTTAGGCAATTTTCAGGTGTAAGAAAAGAAGAGATAATTGAAGTCAACTCAACTCAATTCAACGAAACATTTTTCATGCTACTCTACCCTATCAAGACTTAATCAATTGAACAGTGCATGGCTAATTATAATCTTTTGGGGTTCAAAAAAGTGTTTAGGTGTAAAAAAAGAGAGATACCAAATTCAAAAACACATATGAAAAGAGAATGAGGAATAAGAAGTGATTACTTGCAGCAGGAGTCACTGATGGTCTGGTTGGATGAACTCATATGGCCAGACAACTGGCTGTGCATCAAGAAAAGCCATATCAAGAGTCCCAGGATCCCGAAAGAGTTGAGCGTTACTAACGAAGACAGTCTTGATCCTTACCTTCTAAGACCTGGGTCCAACAACCTTATCATTCACCACTTCATCGAGATCCTTCCCTGCCACTTCCGCTCTCGCAACCACTTCGCCTTTCCCATCCCAATTTAATAATAAACACTTGTCATTGATGCCAATGTCAGGCTGAAAATATCATAAAAATAGTTAAAGTTAGTTAGCTTTAGGTCTATATGTTAAAAAAAAATAGAATTAGATATAGACTATTTAAATTTATCTCACGAGGACCTGAACTAGAACCTATAGGCCTGTCCATGTGAGGACTTGGTCTCCGGGACCACCTATCCATCTGAACTCTCATCGTCTCCACTACATTTGTCAAGTTGTTAAGTTGTTCCTCTAGATGTGTTTCCCTTTCACTCTTATGGCGGGCAGCCTTCAAACTAGAGGGTGTAACCCCCAACCCACATATGCGTACTCTCCCTGATCGCTCAGGACCGAGTGCCTGTGATACTACATCATCTAACAAGGAGGTAGATGAAGTCTCAGCAGATGGTAC
>JAOXJP010062399.1:0-15612 GCA_025762735.1 Platanus orientalis | reverse complement strand
CGATTCACGACCCATGGTTAAGTCGAGAGAATATGACTTATCGACCTTATCCAAACCATAGATTTATTTAATGACCCTTTTTGAGTTAAACGATTCACAAGAAATTAACCAGATATATGTTTACAAGATTATGACTAAAGGTTTCTGGGGTGAATTAACAAGAGATGGAATTTAATGAACTTGATGTTGAGAGTGCAACTATTAATTATGACGACCTTTGAGGGCTTATTTCATGAAAAAGATAATGCATAGGCTACCTAAGACGCTACATATTATTCATGAAGACCTTTTAAGGGTTTGTGTCATGAAAATAATAATACATAGGCTACTTGAGAATGCTATGTATTATTCATGACGACTTTTTAAGGGTTCATGTCATGAAAATAATAATACATAGGCTCCCTAAGAATACTACGTATCATTCATGACAACCTTTAAGGACTTATGTGAATGCTACGTATTATTTATGATGATCTTTTAAGGGTTCATATCATGAAAATAATAATACATAGGCTACCTGAGAATAAAATGACATTTGTCTACACTTGAGTAGACAACCGGCATGTTGAAAGTTGTGGCATTTTCTTGTGAGGCAGAAGATGTAGAGTCCTCACTAAACCTGTAGCGGCCTGAGATTAAAAATGTTGGGAAATGAAAGACATCATTTCTGATTGGGTGATAAGATTATCGTGATTGGCATTTGTAGGGAGATGACGCATCATCTCCAATTAACTTTGCATTTTGGGAGATGACTCATTGTCTCTGCTTGAGTTGGATTTAATGGGAGATGACGCATCATCTTCAATTGAACTAAATTTAGTGGGAGATGATGCATAATCTCCAATTCAATTGAATTTAGTGGGAGATGATGCATCATCTCTGATTGAACTTAATTTAGTGGGTAGATGACGCATCATCTCTGATTGAACTAAATTTAGTGGGGAGATGATGCATCATCTCTGATTGGTGCCTGATGGCAAAGTCATTATCGGGAAATGAAAGATGCATCATCTCCGTTTGGTTGATTTGTCTTGACGTATTAAAATCGAAAGAATCATGTTTGTGTTATGTTTAGTCCAATGATGGAGGTGGTTGTCGTGGGAAGCCCAATCTGGATCCCTATTACCTTGTGAAGTCTATATCTTTCCTAGATATGATGTCATGTTACATGTTGTAGTGAGGTCTTAGACCCCTTGGTTGAGCATGAGATTTGAAAGCCTGAGAAGATGTGTGAGTAAAGCTCTTTGCTATGTTAGCAATATGTGGTGGCCGTTGGGCTGGTTTTTCTTTAGTAGCATGGACTGTTTGAATTGGTCATGCCGATCATCATTAACTATGATTTGAACTTTTGTTGCCGATAGTCATGTCCCTGTTTTCTCCAAGATCAAAGATGACTTCATTTATAGGACAAGATGTGGGGTTGTGGGTTTGAATGAATGGGGTAAAAGGCCCAAAATAGTTATTAATTTTCAAGTTTTGTCTCGATTGTTCAATGATGAAGAGAGGTCTTGAATTGTAGGACAAAATGTGGCTTAGGATGTGGATGCCAATAATGTTGAATAACAGGGTCAAATTTGTAACATATTCGTTGGGTTTTTTATTGTTCAATATCATAAGATGTCTCTTGACTGTCTATGTATGTAAACAATTTGAAAGGTTTGAAAGAGAAGATGTGTGTTCAAGTTTGCAAGATGTGTATATACTTGCAGGATGTGACTAAACCTTATTCAAGTTGCTTACATACCCCAGTGTAAGGATCAAGTTGAATGTAGTTCGTTGGTGAATATCTCTCATCTTTTGTTTGAAGGTTCAATTTAAGGGTAAACTTTGTAATGAAGTGGTTGAGTAGAAAATCCTCCTCACTCTTTTTTTTTTCTTTTCTCTTTTTTGAGGAGGTTTCCTTCGATGGTAACTACTGCAATAAAAGAGGTTTGATGAAAGTATTATATGAAAAGTGGTTTATTCTATAGTAATGAATTGATAGTGATGAATACTTAAACATACTGAATTGTACTCATGGGTACCTATCAAATTGTATATGATATGGATTTAAAAAAATGGAGTGAGTCTATCATTGTGATTGACTAAAGTTGATAGCTAAGGTTATGACATTGATGTTGTAGCAAACTGCTATGAAAGTGAGTCAAGATTTGCTAAATGTTGTTAAATAATTAAGGGAATTGTAGTTAAAAAAAAAAGAAGCCTTTATTGTTGGCTCAAAATGGTTGACTAGTGATAAGCTTTATATGGGTTATTTTGAGGATTCTGGTTGGCTGAAGATGGCTTCCCCTCATTTCAATGAATAATTGAGATTATGTTCGACATGAGTTTGATGTTTTGAGAATATTGGGTTTAGAAAGAAAATGCTCTGTATTTTGGCCCAAAGTCTTTGACAAGTTGAAAATTATATATGGGTCCTTTTGTGAAACTGATCGGTTTTTTTTTTGTTGTAAATGAAACTGATCGGTTAAAGATGACCTCCTATCCTTTCTAGAAGCATTAGGAGCATGTTGTCAGCTACAAAGGTTGAGCATTGAGAGCACATTGTTGGCTACTAGAGTGGAGCAATAAGAGCACATTGTTGGTTGTTGGAACAAAACAATAAGAGCACATTGTTGGCTACCAGAGTGAAGCATTGAGAGCATATTGTTAGCTGCTGGAGTGGAGCATTGAGAATACATTGTTGACTACTAGAGTTTTTCATGAAGAGAAGATGCTTGACTAGACAACTTTTCTTTTCTTTTTCCTGTTTTTGCCCCCAAGATCCTTTTAAGCTTTCCTTGAGACTGGTTTTTTTGTATTTGATTTTGTCCCTTTTTTGCCATTGGTTCCTTTACAGGTTTTCACCAAGATTGGATTCCACATGATTTTTGCACTATAACTGTCAGTCAAGACATCTTGGATGTATCTCTGTAATATTTGTCCAATGCTACTTGCTAGATGCGACCTATTGCATGAGATCAGGTTTTTAGAAGGGTGTCTGTCTTGAAGAGGTGAAGATCTCATGCTTTGTTATTGAATTGTTAAATCCCCAAGGCAAAAAGTTGATGACATCATACATACGGGAGATTACTTCTCAGACTTCACCAAGTGATTGGGCTTTTTTCTTGACCAAAATCCACTTGAGGATTAACATTAGCACATCCATGACTCTTAAGAAATCAATACCTAATTTCAAGTTAAATTACTATGAATTTCAATGGGCACTTTTGGGAGGTTTTTAGACATTTAGCCACTTATTAATTGTTTGTAAGGATCTCTCATGTTTGGGAAAACACTTGGAAAATATGTTCATGCAAATATGAAAGTCATTCAAATGAAGCGACAAAATGTTTGGAAAAAGGGAAGCTTTGTGGAGCATCCATTTTTTGAAAAATCGGTGCCCCCAAAGGCAAGAGCATGGCATGTATCACAAGTAAGTTATGAGTCCAAACATTTTTTAAATCCGTCCCTCCAAAAGGAATCCGAAAGTCAAAGAAATACAATGTTCAAGAAGTCATGTATGGATTTTAGAAAATTTTGTGAAGTTTTACGAAATCATGTCATTATTTTGAAAGATGGAGTTTGATAACAGTGTGTTTTTCTAAACATGATGCATGCTCAAACTACATTGAGTTATTTATTAATTTGATGTTGTTTGTTTTGAGACATCATTTAGAGTAGGATCTTTGCAAGAACTTACACCTATGATCATGATCTCTTCCTCATACAACTTCGGCAAACCGGGGCTTGGCCCTGTGTTGATGATGAAAAGGGGTATATCATATTAATATATAGAACTATGTCTTGGGAAAAATATTTTAGTTATATGGAAGGGGCTGCACTTGGAGTATGAAGGATGACTCGCAAGTTGCCTATGTACTCGACATAAAGGTTAGGATCAAGTCAGTTCGTAGTTCAATTTGTATATTATTACAAGAAAAGGGAAATAGACTGGTTTACAATGTCTTTAAAGTCTTCAAGATTGTCCAATCATATTGACGCTGATGATCACACGGTCAATGAGGCCTTGAATGGAAAACTTTAATGAGAAATATTTATAGGTGGAATGTCCAAAACCCTAATGGTAGGCACAACATTTTTTCATATCATATATCTTTGGGAGAGGACTGAGCGGCGGCCTTAGAGGAAGTAGCTGGAGATGCTCCTTATCGATAAGATTATTCAGCATGTGATTGATGAGATAAGGCAAAGGGTGAATTCCTTCCTAACCCTTTTGGAGTGAGGAGAGTAAGGTCCAAACCTTTTTCTTTTGAGTGGGGTTAGGACTTGTGTTGTTGGAGTATGAATGGCTTGACTAGAGTGATGGACTTGAGACATCAAGTTCATGGGTAAAATAGAGGCAATTGGAAGAGAATATGGTTCCCTTCACGCAGTCTAAAAAGGTTGGTCATTCTCCTAGACCACTCCAACTTGTATGGTATATTTTATTCTTGATGTGGCTTTCATCACAGATGAAAAGCCATCACATTGTTTGGTCAATAACATTATCTAATATGTGGGACTCAGGGATTTTAGGAAGGTCAATGCCATGTCTACTTCCTCCAAAGGATTTTGAAGTGCGGAGGGTGTAAGTCTCCAATGAAAGACACAATCTTTAATATTTCCATGTTGCTTAGGTCTCATTCTTTCCAGTTCTGACCTAAGGGGAAAGAAGTCCAAGTTGAACTTAAAAAGATCCAAAAAGACTTGTGGTAAATCTATCCAAGTTTGGAGCTTGTCCCTATCTAGGTTCATGAACCACTTGAGGGCGTGGCCCTCCAAGCTTTACGAAAATAGACCGATGAGGAGTCTCTCGTCCCTACCAAGTTAGAACATATCATTGCAATACCTCTACAAGTGCATGTGAGGGCATCCCCATCCATCGTACATTGTAAATTTTTGGACCTGAAGACTGCTAAGAAGGTACCCCTGGGATATAAGCATAAATCTTTAAAACTTGTTTTAGGGTAATGAGTTATTTTCCAATTTTTCATTTCATCCATGAGGTGGTTAATCCATTGATTTGCTTGAGCTAAGTGCATAGATGACTCTAAGACTTCCATGTTAAAGGTGTTTGAAGAGGTTTGGGGTAAACATCTGATTGCCATAGTTGCCTAAGTATGAGATCCTTCTTCTAGAATGTCTTTCTTGTTTGATCTTATTAGCTGCCCCAAAATTGTAGACTTGTTATAATGGTTTTTAAATATTTTGAATGACAATATATATTCATTAAAAGTATAAAATGAACAAAAGGGGTTTTCCCCCAGAATTTAAAACTGCTATTAGGATTCATGTCCATGAAAATTTTGAAAATATATAGAAATGTAATAAAGTAGTAAATTCATAAGATCTTATATTGGTATAACTAGATTTTGATTAATCGCAAGAGAGATCATGAGGTTTAGTTTAGTTTGTTAGATTGATTTTTTCGCTGTAAAAAGGAACAGAGCTGGAGAATGGGTTTAATTGAAAGTAATGATGGGAAACCCCTTGCACAGATGATTCTTTGGATGAGTGATTTGTTGGCTTTCTTGAGATGAGTTGTATAGAGACCCATTGGTATTAATATGATTTGTGTGGGAGAGATACCAAAGAAGACTACGACTTGAATTGTAGGAAGCATGAAAATTGTCAAAAGGATCCCACAATATTGTAAAGAAAGCTGACTTTGCCAGAGTTCAGAATAAATCATTTTATTTAGTTGACATTTAGTTCCCTATGGAGATTAATCACACAAGAAGAAGATAAAGCTATTGAGATGAAGACCTAGAAGTGGATGGAGGGGGTGGGCCTCATCCACAACTAGTCAAGACTTTCAAGGTTGTAAAATAGGGATATAGTTGCTTAAGGGAAACTACTAAGGTGGGTGAGTTTTCCTCTAGAACTCTATTGAACACAATTCTGAGAAATGTAACACTTATAGATTTCTACAAAGGTACCATGGAAGTGGTTTCCCCCTAGCCAGTGATAGAAATATGATTGAATTTTGATTGCTTGATTGCCCCTGAATTCTATAGACATTTGTTGTGGTTTTGAGGGGTGAATTCTACTAAAGGAATTGGTGGGAGGATTATACTTGAATACCAAATTCATGGGTTTAGTGCAACTGGTTTGCTTTGAACATGTAGGAGTTTCAAGATGAGATTTTGGATTGATTTTTTATAATTAAGATAACTCTTTAGGGAAGGTGTGAGTGGGATAGGCAGAGTGATGAAGAGACAACAAGAAGTGCCTCTTCATAGCCACTAGACAGTGATAGCCTTCTAAAGACAAGCAGACAAACATGGATGATCTTATAGCTAGAGATGCCCCTGCTATTAAGAGAGTAGAAGATGGAGCAATGGGAGCTGCAGGAAGGGAGTCAATGGCAGATTCCATGGAGGAAAGGATAGAGCCCAACTCTTACAAAGACCAAGATGGTGGTCCTGATAGAGGATAAACACCTAGATAGGTTAAAGAAACAAACGTATTATTTTGACAATCGTGTATAAGAGGAATGACAGAGTCTCTTTGGGTAAAGGGAGAGAGTTTATGGATTATAAAGAGTCTTGCACATATGAGCTTATGAGAAAAGGGGCCAAGGTAGTAACAATCCCTGTTTCTGATGACGGTGGTGAGGAAAAAAACACTTTATTTATTTGTGAGAGATGGTACATTGCTGGTTTTTTATTTATCTTGTCGGAGTATAAAAGTTCTTAATGTGAATTATGAGGGAGAAATAATTTGAAAGGAAATATGAATGGATGAATAAGTTAGAAAATGATTTTGAAAGTTTGTAACATAATTTGAGAGGAATGATTCATGTTTTTATTGATTCTAGATATGTATAGAATGGCTTTTAGAAAATATGAATGAATGAGCAAGATATAAGATGATTTAAGAGTTTATAGAATATGGAAATTATTGAAGATAATTTGATTAAAATGGTTTCATGTTTTTAATGAATCAAAATAAGTATAGAATGGCTTCATTAGTTAATTTAACTTTAGAAAATGTGAGCAAATGAACTGGACATGAGATGTCTTGAGAGTTTGTAGGATATGGAAATTGTTGAAATTAATTTGATTGAAATGGTTTTATATTTTTATTATTTTTGCTCTTGTATAACATGGGTTGATTGAACTTTATTAATTTGATAATTAATAGTTTATATATATCCTAAATGGGACAAAAAAAAAAGTTCTAATAGATATGCTTTCATTTATTTTTCTTATATACAAGATGGTTTGATTTTAGGAAATATGAATGAATGATTTACATGAGATGAGAAATAACTTAGAAAATGTTGGAAATAATTTGAGAGATCTGATTTTGTGTTTTAATTTATTTTACCCATATTCGAAATGGTTTAGTTTGCATGAATGAATGATTTGTATTTGTAGAATTTTGTAAGGTGTTTAGTAATTTAAATAAATGATTTGTATTTATCTTGAAAAATAGGTAGGTATAAAATTTGAAAAGTTTTATAAATTTACAAAAGTTAAATGTGAAAGAATGAATGGTTTGTATTTATTAAACATATGGAGATGAAAGATATTTTGAAATTAGGTATAATATCGAAAGCTCAATAATGTTCTAAAGTTAAATATAGATGAATGAATAGTTTGTACTTACCTTAATGGGATAAGAAAAGTTTTAATAATATTAGAGACATGATTTATGCTTTTACTTATTCTTCCCATGTATAAAATAGTTTTATTAGAATTAATATGGGTAAATAATTTAAGTATGAATGAATAAATGATTTATAAAAAAATGGGATATATAGAATACAAAAAATAATTCAAGAAGTGATTTTAGGTCATTTTTTTGTTTGTTTGTTTGCTTTATTTCTTTTTTACTTATGTATACAATGGTTTGATTAATGAGAGTTTTGAGTGATTTGAGGGATATGATTTTATATACATGATGCTTTGGTTAGGATTAATGAAGAGTGATTTATTTGACTATGATATTATTGTGGAAAGGATGTGAGACAAACCTGGAAACATGTAGGACATGAAAAATGTTTTAAAATAAAGAAATTAAATGTATATATATGAATGTATAAAACACTGGACATGAATCCTTGACTCTGTTAATGTAAGTATGACATGACTAACTAGACATTCAGTCATGATGTAATGGTTAGTTGCTGAGTGTCCAATGGCTAGTTGCACCAATGGGAGCTCAACTGATTGTTGGGACTAAAAAAAATAATTAGTTTCAATTCAAACATGCAAGAAAGCAAGTCCTAAATTTAGCATCTTGTCTTAGTCTATTAGTCTAGACCACTAGACAAATATCATGTTAGTGCCTTATAACAACTCTAGTCTACAATGAATCTAAATGCATGATATCTCAAGTTGAATCTATAAGTTAGGTGAACCAGTCTAAACACTTTCCTAAAAAATTCAGATCATGAGAATAGTGACTAGCTTGGGTAACTCAGCCTAACCACGTTGGCATAGTAGCAATGGCACTAGCATTGTTCCCATCCTAAAAGTGTGTCAATGTCAATCCATTGGTAGGTAGTGACAAAGATAAAATAATGGGGTTCATGAGTATGCAAGTGCAGTGTGAATCATTTGTATCCTAAGACTCATTATAATAAAGAATAAAAAATCATCCATGTTTACAAACAAGTTGTTCAATGTAAATCTTGATCCTATTAACTAGTTCAATCTATCCTAAATCTAATGTGAGCATGTTTTCAAAACCTAAGATGCAAATTTGATTGATTGTTGATGATGACTATTGATCCTACTAACAAATGGAATGACCTAGATTTAGGTGAGCATATGTTATTGAAAGAAATAAATAAACAAGCATGAAAGAACATGATAAAGCATGCAGATAATGAAAGGCACAATTATGACAAATACAATATACATGTGTAGAGATCAAATAGTGAATCCCCAGTGGAGTCATCATTCTGTGGGCATCGGGAAAAACAAGAAGGAGGCTTGCACCTCTCCCGGGTTCCCTTTTCGGCTCTTACCCCCACTTCACTGGCTATGGCATCTATAGTGTTTATTTAGTGTTTAATTGAGGGAAATTATAGTTCATTAGGGGGTTGTTGAGGTTATGTCACATGGTTGGCTAATGCCAGACTTTTCGAGAGTCTCCACCAACTTGGGTTTTTCGATAGTTAGTGGCTTCCTTTTTCGGGGAAAGGAAGTCTAGACCCTTAGGTCTAGTATATTAACACCTAATATTGGTTTGGTTCTCCAAAGAGTAGGGTAAGTTGTTTTGTTGTGGTTAGTAAAGGTATCCCAACCACCCACCTTTTTAGGGTGGCTTCTTGTATCATGTATTTCATAAAGTACCATAGGGTTATGTGCCTATTAGATATAAAGTTATTGGTCTAGACCACCCTTGTGGTGTGATCATTGCAGTTGTACTTGAGACACAGTCCAAGCTGCCTACATACCCGATCTTGTGTGGTTTAGGTTCTCAAGGTTTTGTCGGGATCAAACTATATGTAATTCTAGGGGTTTGTTGTGTGTGTAAATCTTGATAGCTAAGCAAGCTTAACGGTGAGAGTGATTTGAGGTAGGTTCATTTTAGGCTATTCATATACTTACAGAGTACTCCTCGCTGTTGAATCACGTTAGTGAAATGGGGGTCAGGACTATGCCATACCAATGTGGGTGTGTTTTAAGGACCTGATTGGGCTATGCCAAGTCCTAAGGTCTTTGGGTGGTTAACTACTACAACATGACCCAAGGATAAGGTGGAGACCATAAAAGATCAGGAAAGGTTAAAAGACAGTGATTGGGTAGGGTGACTCAGCCTAACTGCAACGACGTAGCATCCACGACACCGGTGTTGTCTCCTAGGTAAAATTTAGGTATCAGATATACTTGAGATTAACAAGTGTATGGTTAACCTTGGATTGATTTTGAAATTGGAATAGGTACTTGCAATGATGGGTTCTCTAGGCTATGCATATGTATGCATATATACACATATAGAACTAAAAGGAGACATGACAGAGACATATGCAGTCATATAAAATGAACTAATAACATAAAAATATGAATTAACAAGAATTGGAAAATGAAGATAAGATGGAAATGAAATGTATGAATTTTACTTCCCAATGCATCAATTTTAACCGAGAGCTGCAACTTGCACCTCACAATTTTCTAACCTCCCCTTATGTTTCTTCATTTCTAACTTCACCACAATAATTTTTAAGCTTACCTCAACCACTTCCCATTATACACTTTATCTAAACCTATCCCACACCTCCGTTAAAACTCAGCCAAAACTCCCACACCTCCATTTTTTTCTCACCTCCCCTCATCTCCACTACCTCCCTCACCTCCCCTCTCACGAACAGACTCCCTTAATGCACTCGCTGAATGCTCTCTCTCCCTCTCCCTCAATCTCTGAACAATCGCCCATGAACACTCTCCTTCTCTACTTCTCCCTCACGATCACTCTCCCTCTCTATACCTCTCTCTCCCCCTCCAGCTGCATCACAAACCCTTTCCCTCTCCCTCTCCCTCTCCCTCACATTCTCTTTCAATCTATGGCTCGTACTCGAGGTGGACAATCAACCGGTGGCAGAAGAATAGGCAGGAGAAGAAGAGGTGAGTTTTTTTTTTCTTTTTTTGTTTTTCCTACGGTTTACTGCGCTCGGACTGGTGTTGCCTAGTGGGGGAGCCACTGCTCAGCCATCCCAATCGAGTAGGGCATGCCCCGCATAGACAACCCAACCGAGCACCTAAAAAGGCACTCAGTTAGGCTATCCATGCGGAGCATGCCTTGCTCGGCTGGGCTAGCTGAGCAGTGGCTCCCCCTCTCAGCAGAACCAATCCGAGCACCCCAAAAAAATATCCAAGAATAAACCATAAAAAATAAAAATAAAAAACTAAAACAAAACTAAAAAAACTAAAAAAAATACAAAAACAAAAAAACAAGTTTTTAAAAAATAAATACATAGACTTTGAGAACTAAAATGCAAACCGGTCTAGCTTTAAAGTTAGTTAATTCAATCAGGTTCTGGTAAAACATGACACAAAAATTAAAATCATTCAACCCATAAACTCCAAATACTTTGATAACTACACAAAGATATTTCATATTATGTTGTATAAGTGTTTATAATTTAACTTAATTTGTTATTGTGCACGTCTAACACAATATGACGTTTGTGCCAGATATAAATGCAGGGGATGAGTACTTTGTTCCGATTGCATCTACCCACCAGTATTAGGCTATAGAGAGGGTAGGCCCATCTGTGCATGAGGCATCTACCAGTCGCTCATACACAAAGCCTGCATCTACCAGTCACTCATACGCAGAGCCTACAACAGATGACCATGTTGTAGGAGAGGTGCCAGATGTGAGTGAGGATGATCTAGAGGTGCCTGTCCCTGGAACACCTATAGACCCAACGGTCCTTACTAGCTATCCCATACATGTTGCATTTATATGGTGGTATCAGGTAATATTATTAAGATTAAAACTTTATACTTATTAATAATACCCTGCGTACTTATAGTATTTGTTTCAATTATAAGAGTGGTCATTGCTAAAGTTGATCAACCACGGATTGAAGATGGTTGATTGAAAGTACCAGCAGTCAAATGTATAGAATAGTTTATGGAGGGGATATATTGAGCATTCTAGACTACTTTCATTGGTTTACATTTGTACCAGACAGTGAGCCACATTGTCATCCCTGCATTCGTCGAACGATGGTACCTCGAGACGAACACCTTCCATATACCATTCGGAGAGATGACCATCACGCTAGATGATGTCAACACCCTACTTGCTATTCCCGTGGTTAAGAAGACTATCTCCCGTAGCCAGCCCGATGATGCATAGACTTTGTTATCTCGTGCACCTGGAGTGATGACAGCAGAGGCCCATGAGGAGCTTGGGTCTTCCCATGGTTGCTCAATCAGGTTAGTGTGGCTACAATCAAGATTCTAGGGGGTGACTGATGCCAGTGATTCAGAGGTGATCAAATGCTCTACTAAGGTATACTTGCTCTATTTGCTTGGGTGCACACTATTTACTGATAAAATAGCGGGTTGGATGCTAGTCAGTTACCTCTACTGGTTAGAGGATCTTGATAACATATATACTTACATATGGGGAGCCACTGTGTTGGCATATTTATATCGATAGTTGGTGTTTACAAGTAGGTCAGATGTAAAGCAAATCGTTGGGTACCTTACATTGATAGAGGGGTGGGTCTATGAGCACTTTCTCAGCATTGTTCCGCATCGTAACATTGGTTATCGGCCTGAGGACCCACGCATCCAACATTATAGACCACATAGGGAGACAGTTCTTATAGAAAATATGAAGGCACTTCGGGAGACCATCAATGCATGGGGCCCCAACGACATATGTGTTTACTTTTATATAGTATAGATTAATACTTTTTTATGTACTTGTCTTTTATTTGTCTGATGTATATGTTAACTTGTGTTGGTCACATGGTTACCGTATGATGATAGCAAGCAGTATCACCCACTGCCTGATATTGCATTCTACCATGGCATGCTTAAATGCCTTAACATCATGGAACCCTATCATCCGATGCGGGTTCTCAAGCAGTTTGGAAGACAACAAATTATTCCATCTACCCCACTGGCCTCGAAACAGTGAGTATGAGGTTCATCTACATCATCATACCAATCCAGTTACGTTTTTTATGAGGAGGTATGGACAGTATGATAGAGTCATGTACTCTCAACCGAGCATCGATCCCTACCTTCATGTTTTTTCGTCGACTGTGCACCTGGCTATATAGACTGATATGCACGCGTATCACATCGATATATGCAGAACCCAGACCATAGATCACTTGGAGCACCATAGCCTAGGCAGATGAACTCTCAACAGTCATTTATGGCAGAGGAGGTATATCATTTCAACATTCGTATTTCTCTCATTTTTGTTATTTTTTTCATTGCAACTTATATTATATCTATATATGCTTATTTCAGCGTCTTAAGTGGATCAAGTCTATATTGAGACAAGTCATAGAGGGTCATCCTGTGACGATCCAGCACAGTAGAGTGATGTCTGCGTTTGGGTGGGCCTGGGATATCGTGACATGTCATGGCGAGCCTGCAACGGCAACAAGGACATACACACGGAAGAGGTCGATCACAGAGACCACATAGACATAGTTTTTATCATTTTTTTAGTTAACGAGTTGTATTTTGTACTTTATAGGGGATGAGGCCCCTCATACATTATATTATTTTGTTTAGGTATTACCTATTTATATAAACCACAATTTTGTTTGTTGGCATTCCTTCTTTACTTGTTATTATGATTACATTTTTATACTTTAAAACCACGCACTAAAAGATCTCATTCGCTCAATGAATAAAAGAAAATAAAATGATAGGTTAAAAGGGGGTCATCCCTATTGATTAGATATAGAAGTTGTTAATATAAAATTGTTAATATAAAATTGCATAATCAATACACTGTGCGAGTGTCAATTGTCAGTCAAATCAATCATGTCCTGTGTCACTACATCCTCACTAATAACACATCAGAATTCCTGAATTCTTAATTAGTATGAATGTAGTACCCATCCCGCCACATTATCGCTCTGGTATTTATGTCAAAGTGTCGTGATGGGTGGGATAAGATGACCCGGCACGAGGAAGAGCTACACGTATAACAAACAATGAAGTTAAGCACTATTAAAAATGATTAACTGTAATAGCACCCTATGTATTAACGTTTACCTGTACAAAGTAGTTCTTGTTTATGAAACCTATGATAACTTCCTTCTTGGTGGCAATAGGTAACGGATCAGATCTGAGTGGTAGGAATGTCACATTGTCGTGCACTCAAAAAATATACTACAACACTGTAATAACTAGCTATTAGGTGTCCACATTTTGGGAAGGTCATCCAATACTCGTATGAGGGACCTTCCCTAAGGTACGCAATCGAATATCTTAGCTTCTATACTACGGTAACCCCACAAAAAATAGGCTCATAATAATGTCCATAACTGTCCAGTTCCTGTAACAAGTCTACTCGGACTTGCTCCCAACTATCCTCTCCCATGCCTAATAAGCCAGCAATCACCCTGAACCCATAATTTTCGTCGGTTGCTACATCTGTAATATACTGAATAAATGGACGTATGTCGGCTGAAAAATGCATAATGTAAGCATCATAGGACAATGATCAAATTGACGACGTACGAACGACCTATGATAGAAAAGATAATGCATGAGCAGCAATGGCATGACAAATCATAAGAATTAATATGTAATATTTAATATATAAACTATTACCTTTTCCTTCACTTTTCTTTGTTTGGTTGGTCTGATTAACTATAAAGGGTCGACATCCACTGGACCGGTGCCCATCGGGAAGTAGCTATCCTGTACCGATGGCACTCTCTCAAATGTAGAAGGCTCGTGTCAGGTAGATTTATCCATCTTCCCATGTGGCCTACCTCGCATTGTTGATTTCATCTCCGGTTCTTCTATATATGTACACTCCGGATGTATCAATACCCTTAATTTCTTAAGCGACTGGACCTTGCTTGACTGGCCAGCTTGTGTGTAGACTTGTTTAAACAAATCCAATTCATCACTAAGAATATCCATCCTGGCTTGTATTGTTCTGGTTTGAGGTAGGAAGCATATCAAGCTTGCACAAAAATGATGCACATAATCCAGTGGGATTTGATGCCTCTGCCTACTATGGTCAGTAATTTGGTGGGCGCATGGCAGGCCATGGGTGCGTCTAAGCTAACACCCGCATGCAGAGGAATCAATCCCAATAAAAGAAGCCCGCTTTGTCTCATCATGTAACTTCTTAAGTGCAGTGATGGAGACATTCCCACGAAGCTCTTTAAACTCGGATGGCCTAAAACTGTGTTGGATGACCATCTTTGATTTCTCGAATGATGCCTTAATTTCTGTATGTTGTAACAAGCGCATACTGTGTACTTTAAACCAAGATGACTCGAAATTTTCCTAACTAGATCCTAGCTACCTCTTCAACTTGGCATGAGCACTCTCAACCCTACAAGCAATATAAAGAACAACTAGTTAAGTACCAATCAATGAGGAATAATTGTAAGTAAAATAAAAAAACAAAAACCAAAAGACAACCATACGTATTTGTCATTGTGGCCCCCAGATGCATAACTTGGTCTGTCTAGGCTGCAACGAACCTATCTCTATAGGTATCTAGTCAACTACTCCTCATGTAGTGAAGTGTGTCTGGATACGCACAAAACTGATTCTCTAATAGTGCTAGGTGGTTGTCGTAATCCTCTTCTGTTGGTGACACTACCACTAGATTCTAGTAGGTCATGAACAAATCCCACACCTCTTTTGTCAAAAATAACTTCTTACATTTTGTAAGGACATTTTTATTGATATGCCACCTACACAATAGATGTGTAGCAGTGGAAAACACTCTTGAGATAGCATTCATCAGGGCCAACTCTCTATTTGTCACAATGACGTTGGGCAAGGCACTATCATCCATAATACTACGCAAGACATCTAAGGCCCAATTGAAGTTGTCTTCCCTCTCATGTTGTAGATATACAAATGCCACCGAGAAGGTCATGTCAGTAGATGTCAGCCCAACGATTTCCAGGAGGGGCATACGATATCTGTTCGTTTTATA
>JAOXJP010062388.1:0-15613 GCA_025762735.1 Platanus orientalis | reverse complement strand
AAGGTGGAGGGAGAGATTTTAGGGAGGATGAGAAAAAGTTTTATTTATTAAAAAAAATAAAAAGAAGAGTTTCCACATGACACCCTCTAGGGAGAAAACCATTTTTATTATAAATGGATAGGGAGGTAGGTAGAGAAAAAAATAATAATAAAGAGAGAAGATAAGAAAGAGAAAGAGAGGAGAGAGATTTTAGGAACGTAGGCGGATTAAGGAGAGACAGACATGAGAAGATTCTGACTTGAAAATTGAAAGAGCTTATTGCAAATAGGAATGCAAGTATCAGATTATTATCCAACTCTAGTTCATTTTTGTATTCGTTTAAAACAAATACAAATATACATGTATCCGTTTCGATTAAATATCTGTTTCGTTTGAAAAATATCTGATTAAACCAATTACGGATATACACATATTCGTCATGGATGATATCCAACGGTCTACACTAAATCCTATCTCTTTATCAAATAAAAGTTTTAAAATTTTTAATATTTGAATATCTGTTAACTGAAAATCTGATTTTATTCGATATCTATTTATAACAATCAAATATATCTCATTATTATTCGATATCTGATAAATTTAATAGATACGAATTCGAACATGTTTTTCAAATATCCGCTCAAATAATAATCGAATTTGGATATACATGGAAAATAAATGAGCCGAATTCGGATGTATTACTATCTACATCAAATCCGACTCATTTGCATCCCTAATTGCAAAGGGCTGATTATTGATAGAGATGGAGTTGGATAGGTTTTAGGGAAGGAAAAAAAAGAGCCCAAGGGATTTGTTAGGTCCCTCATTGACCTGTTACTGTATGTGCATACGCATCAACCAACATGTGGTGTAAAAAGTGAAAATCATCTATCAAAAAAGTGTAAATCACTTTTTTATACCATGTGTCGGTTGCTGCATATGCATGCACAGTAACAAGGGGGACATACCAAATCCCTGCCGAAAAATATGGAAGTGGTAGGATATGGATGGGTACTAGGGCTGCCCATAGGGCCAAGCCAGCCCCACCCCAGCCCACCAAAGCTCAGAAAATGGCCTGAAAAAAGCCCAACCCAAGTATTGGCCCAGCTTGGGCCTGGACCCAAGTTTTGACCCAGTTATATATATGGCCAGGCTCAAGCCTACCTCAGCTCAGCTTAAGGCCTGGCTAAAGGCCCGATATTAAATATAAAAATAATAAACTGTGTTAAGGATGAATTGTTATGAGTTTACCCTTGAAACCTTAGCTTGTATCAGATATCTTGGGTACGCATTCTGCCCATATTACCCTACGCTTGTTTATAATTATTATTTCAATGTAACGTCATACTCTTATAGCCTTATAATTTTGTATTTCGGATGGGAAGAACTTAAATGTGAGAAAAGCAATACAATTCTTTCTAACCACCATGCCAGTTTCCACAAACTTGGGTTTAAAACCATCTTCACTTCTAACTATACACTAACCCACTTTCCATAGAAAGAAAAAACAAAACAAAATTAGACGTAGGAGGTCTTTGATTTTCTGTTCTGTCTGATCGTCTAGATTTGAGTAGATTAGAAAAGAAATTTGGAAATCAAAAAAATACAAGGAATAGAAAGGATTAGAAAAAGAATTGAAAGCAATATAATAATTCAATTTGTTATTTGATTGCCGAGAAATAGAAAACATTTTTTTTAGAATCCACAAGAGATCAATGGTTACCACAATACAGAAGAGTTTCCACTGGATTTAGTTACAAATCTAATCTTCCGAGATGAAAAAGGAAAAGTATAAAAAGACAAAGAGAGGGATTCCATTAGATTTGCACAAAAATCGAGTTTCTAAACCAACCAACCAAATGTAAGGAATCCATCTAATCAATGGAATCCTACTTCGGATTCCACCGAGTTTAACCGAAATCCAAATGATCAGACGTAGGAAGCAAAGTAATTTGTAAAGTAATGTCGACTCCATAACCTCAAGGGTCGTGTAAAAAAAAAATACCCTTGGATTTGGAAAGATCTCCAAAATTTGACACTTGAACCCCGCTAAGCCGGTGGGTGATGCCCTGCAACTGCAATGAAGTTAAAAAGTAATTGGTAAAGTAATGTCGACTCCATAACCTCAAGGGTCATGTCAAAAAAAAATACCCTTGGATTTGGAAAGATCTCCAAAATTTGACACTTGAACCCCGCTAAGTCGGTGAGTGATACCCTGCAACTGCAATGAAGTTAAAATGTATGATATTATATTAAATATAAGGGAAATTTTCCATATTGGATCCAAGTTTTGTCGAATTTGCCAAAAAGTGTGGTAAACCAATACCTTGCCCAAATAGGATTTTGTTAATTTACAATTACATTTTTACCCTAATGTCTGCATAATATATGGAAACAAAATCCCTAATCTTCAACATCTTCCCTTTCTACTCTTTATTCCCTTCTTGTAGTGACAAACAAACAAACAGAACCTTTATAGAAAAAAACCAAGAAAATTTTTTTCCCAACCCTGCGGCATGTTCTTCCTTGCTTTCCCCCGTTATTTTCCTTAAGAATATCCTTAGTCCAGTAAACTAGTACTTACAAAACATCTATCTGATAAGCCCAGTGTAGTTTGATAATCCTAATCAGAAACCAAGTCAAATCCAAGCCTGTCCTTGTCCTCCTATCCTCCCTGTTCTGTTCTTTGATCAAAAATAAATAAAATTGAGGAAACATTCGTGTGTTATTCTTAACCCATACAACACTTCTCTGTTTAGTTCTAATTAGTCGCTGAAATCTGGATCATATTCCATGCTTTATTCCTTCATAAACATAAATTTTATCCATCTGTTAGTCCTCTGATTTCAGTCTAGATCAGTCCTTGTGCTTACCCTTTATTTTTCATTGAAATTAGCAATTTGCTAAGCCATTACATCTGTTATGCGAAAACCTAAATCTATGATCGTATGCAACAAAGAAGAAGAGAGAAAATAAAACAAAAAACAATCACACCACAAGAGCAAAATGATTTGTGGTTTGGCTTGAAGCCTACGTCCACGGGCAAAAACGGAGAAAAGCTTTCAGTATGATCGAGAACAAAAATTACAATGAACAGTGTGATTGCACGGAAATTGGGAAAACCCTAAAATATAAATCCCAATCTACGCGGGTCGGATCCGGAGCCCAAAGCATATACAAGACAGGTTGGAAATTTTTTGGTCAGGGGCATTTTCGGGTCATATTCGGGTTTTTTGGATCATCATTCCGGATTATATCTCGGGTTGAATACAAGACATTAACCCAACAACATCTGTTATAATTGACCCAGAATTAAGCCTCTGTTTACACCAGAATTTTTTTTATTCTTGTGGTTACTTGGAGAAGAAAGAGTTTGAGATGAAAACGAAAGGTAGTGAGGATGAGAGATGATTAGGAGAGAGAAAGAGATGGAGTTGGAGAAGGTAACATATTAGATGGATTTAGTGGACCCAGGAGTATAAAAGGAAATATAAAGATGTAATAACGTATAACTAACCTTTTTGTTACAATTTTACCTTTATAAAATCCTTTTTGGGCAAGGTATTGGTTTACCACACTTTTTGGAAAATTCAGCAAAACTTGGGTCTGGTCAAACAAATTTCCCTAAATATAAGAGTTGGAACGTCCCAGGCCTGATCAAATATTTTGGGCTGGGTTTGAACCTAAGGATTATATTTTTTTTGGCCTAGGCCCATAATATATTAAAGCAGACTGAGCCGCGATTCTACCATAGCCTGGCCCATGCCATATCATAGTTTACTCAATTAGCCTATAAATATACATTACCTTAAATCCCATTTCAAACAAGATCATTATACCACTAGTTAAAATAAATATTTTTTATTCTTATTTTAAATTCATTCTCTTAGAAAATTTTAAAAATAAAAAATAAAAAATAAAATAAATCCCAAACTATAGCTTGGGCTGCTGGGCCATTGGGCTCCTGGGCTCTTGGGCTTATTTCCAAAATTCACTTTTGGGTTTTAGTGAATTGAGCCAAGCTTGAGATGAGCCTGCCTTCACGAACCTAGCCGAGCTCGAGTTTTTTCTTCATGTGACAAGCCTGAGTAGAGCTCAGCAAAGTTCGGTTCAGCTTGGCTCATTGAAACCCCTACTTGTAGGGGTGTGTATGGATTGGGCCTTGGTAGGCCAGCGATAGAGCCTGTGTTAGAATATTATGAGCTTGGATTGGACCTCAGCTAAAAAAAAAATACAGATTTTTAGACCTAAACCTGACCCAAGATAATTTACTGGCCCTCAGGCCATCCCAAGGCACGTTAGTTACTTACAAAATGTTAGATTTTCTATTATATAATATAAAGAAATGATGTCTAAGCCAAGGCCCATCAAGTAATTACATAGATCAACATTATAAAAGAAAAAAATCCAGTCCATTTGCCATTATATTAACATAAAGAGATGAGGCCCATCCCGAGCTGACCAAGTCATTACCAATCCAAAGCATGTGAGACCTTTTATTTCCATAATAATTTGAAAGCTTGGGTATCGGGACTGGTCTCAGGTTGGGACAAGGTGAGCCTAAACACAGCCCAACATTACTAATGGACTTAAATTAGGCCTGGTCCGTTCAGGCCTACACATAAGGCAGGCCTTTGGGGCTAATTTTCAAGATGGGCCCAATTGGGCTCAGCCCAGCCGGGCCCTATCTGCAGCCCTAAATAGTAGGTAGGGATGCAAGTATCCGATTATTATCTAATTTCGGTTCATATTCGTGTCCTTTTAAAGTGAATGCGAACATATATGTATCCGATTTGATTAAGTATCTGTTCGTTTAAAAAATATCCAATTATAATGAACTAAATGCAGATATATGTACATCTGTTCTGACTAGTGTGGTGCCGGCCTAAAGCTCTCCGATGACAAAGTTAGATTTCTTTCTTGAAAAGGGGAAGAGCTGTGAGGGAGTATTCTCATATACTTTGGGGCATTGTAAGGGGCTCTTCTTATATAGCTGAAGTAATAGTTGGTTGCGAATCATCTCCTTGATCTCCAAGAAGAGATTTTCGTAGAGTTGGCTGATTGGCTTTCCTAATATGTCGCCAAGATATGCCGAACAGTTGGCTGTATTCGGATACAGTGTTTGCTAGCTAGGTGCTCGGAATCTCTAACTGGATTCTCAATGCAGATCTCCCAACTGTTCTATCATCATGCCTGCTTTGTTAAGAAGGGGGCACCTGTCATAGCGAGGTGTTGGCTTCTCATGAGGTCGAACAATCTTGCTGAATCGAGTGCTAGTCAGTCAGTCCTGAGTAGGTATAGTCAGCCTACTCCCCTTATTGAATCATTCCATCAATTCGTGTTTAGTTGGTCTGAGTACCCATGGTTGCGGGTGTACTCGAGCTAGACTCATCAGTCGTTTGCACCTATGCTGGTCTTGTCATCCGAGAATATATATATATATATATATATATATATATATATATATATATATATAATGTCGGTTATGTTACATTATAGTAGAGGATATAGATACTTTTAACAGAACCCTAACTCATTGCCTAACTTAATGGATCCAAGTTTATTTAATGAAGTCAATGAATTTTTTAATCAGATACATTCATATTCGTATCCAATATTCGATTAACCTAATGGATACATTATCTTAATTAGTGCAAACAGTAGCTTCGCTCCATTTCATTCTTCACAATGTAACATTGAGAATGAATAAGAGAAAACCAGGAAGAACGATATTTGGAGGTTACATGTTATTTTCTTTTTACTCTAATCCCTCTGGCTTCTCATGAAAACACTTTTGCCGTTTGACATTGGAGAATGATCTTTTGAGACAGTAGATGTCTTCACCTGTCCCACTTGAATGGTACTGATGTTTCTTTTTGTAAAGTCCTTTACCATTCCATAAGACTGGTGTCAAACACACTAGAGATGCTGAAGTGTTTTCCTTCAACAATTGTTAGAGACGATTGTGTGCCCTAATCTTTTATTAGAAAGGGAGAAAAATAATGTAAAGAAAAAAATAAAGCCCAGAAAATTACAAGGTCTGTCTGCTTGTTACTTGGAAAATCACTTCATTTTCCAAGATTTTCTGATCAAGCTATATTGTTGCTCTCAGTCGTTTTCTGAGATTTTCCCATTAGAATGCTCAAGAAATTCATTTTCTCTCGAATTCTTGACACTTTTATCCAGCACATTCAAGGCTAACAGACAGCCTTTAAATTATAATCAAACAAGAGTAGCTACAACTACAACCCTTAGAGGTGAGGTCACTAGAAAACAACCGTATACAATTTGGCGACTTTGTACCAAAGGGAACTAAAAAGTAATGCTCGTAAAATCAAGCTTCAGAAACCTAGATTTGCAAAACGGATTTCCTACAGCCAAAAAGAATGTAATGACCCTTTAGTGTCAGACGCTCGGCAATGCGTGCCGTCAAAAAACACCCAACACCAAACACAAGATGTGGTGATTCGCGTTTTCTGCCACATATCACCCAGTGCCTGGTGCAAGACGCTTTTTTCGCCCTTAAAAATCCGCTTTGCTAGATTTGGTATAGATGCCATCTTGCTGCCCATGGCCATGCTATCACTCTACTAATAATTAGTGAATCGATAACGACTCTTTGCATTCCGGGATTTCATGTCTTCCAAGTTTCCTATTGATGATATCGAGGTTCGTGCATAAGATTTGATCTTGGGATCTTGCACTCGCAATGCCAAAGATGGGGCGATATCCTCTGCGCCGCCCCCCCTTGTGCGACGCTTGAAGGCCAATACAATGGGGGAGATCCATCCACTGTTTGGAGGTGATGTGACATCCCCAAAAAGTGAATGGATTCCCCCCTTGTGTCTCAGCCCTCGACATCACACAAGGAGGGCGGCACAGAGGACATCAGTCCGCCAAAAATGGCCTCAACCAGAGACTTGCGAAAGCAAATCCTCTACTGCAACTTAAAGTAGGGCAAAGCGTGGTACCCAAAAAGTCAAATTTGATGGATGGGTATTTTCACTTTTTTGGTGGGTGACTCCACTTTAAGGGACATGTGTTGGACTATAGGCAATACCACACTAAGTTTTATGGGATATGTGTTACACTGCAGACAATACCACACTTTAACGTAGAGGATTTGCTTTGTAGATTTGCAGACTACTTACTACTTACCGAAGCTGCAAAGATCCATCTCTGTAATCATTCCATTTGGTTTTCCACAAGACCGGAGTGCATATGTGCTCCAAGAAATTGATTGAGTTGTCGTCACCAAAATCTTAAGGATAACATAAATCATTTCATTTTATAAGAAACTTACGAGGACTCCCGTTCCTAATTTCATTTTCAACCATCTCCCTGTGGCAAAAGCGGATTTCCTGCGGGGGCCCTAAAATACCAGGGTGCTGGGTGACACATGGCTGAAAAAGAGGAAAAAAAAACACTTGAGCACAAACACACAAGATGTGTTTGTTCACTTTTTCTGCCATGTGTCAGCCAGCACCCTAGTGCTTCAGAGTCACCGCCAGTTTTGGCGATGCAGGAAATCCGGTTTGCTTCATGGCTTCTAATGCCTTGAGAAAATGAAATGATTTGATTAGAAGTGGCAACCAAACATAGCCTTTTGGGTACATCCACCGAGTGGACAGCACTGTCGTGCCCGGTCCACCTTGCTAAGCGATTAGTGAGATGAGTGCCTTTGCAGCTCACACTGAGGATATTAAGGGACCTCCACCTAAGAAATATATAAATAAAATGGGGCTTCCACATAAACCAGTATTGGGGTGGTAGAGAACTACCTCTAGAATGGGGCTTAACTAACCCCTTTTTTATTGGTAGTGCTATTACCCAATAATAGTAGAAAATACGAATCAACACCACTAATTTTTGTTCGCTGATCCCAGCAATTGCATTATAAGCTGAATTCAGTTCCATCAATTTAGTTATGAATGTATTTCTTACTCACTCTATTATCAATTGCAATCCGACAAGCCTATTAATCAATTTAACCAAGCTATATTGTAACTTTCATCAATCACCCTGATTATGAACAAAACATCAAGCGTATGACATGCTAAAATACATAACAATGTAAGGATAGAAAATTGCTATAAAATACGTGGAGGGAAAACTGGGAACTCACTCTCAAAGTGGCACAACAAATTCATCAGTCAAAGCCTCTAGAGAATCAAGTTCTAGGATCTGAGAGGCCCATCATGCCGAAAAGACATCACATATACTTTTAAATTAGAAGCTTCTCAATGGCATCCTGCACTTAGCAAGCAATGATTTGGGATACAACCATCATGGTTAAAATGGGAAAGTGAGGAATATAAATTGTAGATAAAATGAGATATGGATAGGATCGCAAGTTACCTTCAGTTGCTGTATTTGGGATTTCAACTGGCTTCCCTCATTGCTTGTCACAGAACAAGCAATTACAGGTCTTGTGACTCCACATGCTCGGCCAAGGGCTTGCTTTGAAGGAACAAACACATAAGGCACATTCTGTCATATTATAAATTACAGTTATTAGGTTCACCGAAACTGATAGTTGTTTATTCCTCAAAAGTTCTAAATGCAAAATTCACAAATATGGTAGGACTTTATGGTATTTCCAGCCACTTTGGCCACAGTATTTCTCATACCATCCTTACTTATCAAACTGATCTGTCTATGAGCATGCAGAAGAATAGGATACGATTTAAGGTAAGAATCATCTTATTTGATCTTCTTCTTCTTCCTTTTATTTGCCTATAAGATCCAGCCAGGACCTGCCGAGTGGTGGTATGTACACCCCCAAACTGCATGTTCCCATGGTATCATTCATACCACAGCATGGGACGATGGTGGCCCTGTTTGTAAAAATTTGAATATTCATCTGATTCTAACTAATATTTATTTTTAATATAGCCCATTTGACAAGTTCACAATTATTTTGCTCACTGTATTCTACTGGTAGACACCTGTTAGATGCAGATACTCATGTCCTGCCAACTCGACCCTAAGGAATGACAAATGATTCTTCCATGAGAGCCTACAGAAAATCCAACATCTTTCCTTTTTCATTTTGTGGCAGAGTTATTATAGCATCTCATATTTTCCAATAATACACTTGGAAAAGAGAACTACAATGCTATATACAAAACAGAACAATAATGCTAAAAGAGAACTACAATGCTATATACAAAAGAGAACTATAACACTATACAAAGGACTGCCCACAAAACAACAGAGCACCAAAAACATGCAAGTGCAAAACCCAACTTAAACATTAGCTCAGTTATGATCAAGTCATTCCAGTCCTTTTTCAGATCCCCCAAACACAAACCCTGGAAGTCCTTACAATTCATCAAGTACAGCACCTTTCCTTTACTTTCCTAGCCACCCTGTAGGCGGGTTCTGAGTAACATTCACAGGTTCTATTGTTTCTCTCCATCCAAATAGACCAAACACCTGTTGCTAGGATTGGCCACCTGATGACTTAAAGGAAGAACCATGCTATCTCATCTAGCTAGAAAGATCTGAGCCCTAATGACCTCAAAGAATACCTCACTGCAATCGATGCCTAGGTTAGCGAACTTTCCTGTGGAAGTTGTCATGGTCAGCTCAATTGAGAGGAAGAGACAAGCTAGCTAAATACTTCGATGCATATTGGATCTTTCCCTCTACCATAGAACATGGTGTACTTGGGGTACTTAGTTTTGTATTCGAGTCCTGTGCATGGTATCAAATGTCTTGAAATGTCTTATATGTTGCCCTACGTATGTCCATGTCTACCAAGATCGACACGACTTATTACCTTCACCAACACGAAACATTTACTATATTATAAAACTTCAATTTCCAATCAACATGATATACAATGTCGATGTGTTGAGCAACTATTCCCCTTTCGCATTGTATTATTGCCTAATGTCAGCATTGTGTTATGTCAAAAATTCATATGAAAAACCATAAATTCCAAGGAAAATAATATGAGGGAGAGGAAGAAGGAGAAGAAAAAAAAAATGAAGAGAATCTATTTGTTCCCTTATTTTTATCCAGTTAGATTATAGTATGTTTGTCAACCATTATGTACCAATATCCTAATAAATGGATGTGTATTTATTTTGAATATTATAATACAAATGTTTAAAATAAGCTATAATTATGTATTAAAATAAACTATTGTTCCTAATGAATCTATTTGTTTCTTTATGCTTATGTAGTTACATTAGAATATGCTTCCTAAGGTTACGTTTGGTAACATTCCATGAATTTAACTTTCAATTTCTGATTCTAGATTCCACCAAGAATGCATTCTTGGGAGTCAATTCTGAAATCAGAAAAACATTGGGTTCAGCAATTTTTACTTTTTGAAAAAAAACTGAAATATAATCAGCGAACACACAAAAAAAAGAAATCGGGAGCTAGAATCAGCAAAACTACTTTTTCTAGCTACCAAAATGTGAATTAAAAACAGATTTTGAGAGTGAAATCCATAGAGAGAATCCGATGTTACCAAACGACATTTTTTACAGAATCACTCTTTTGGAGCTAAGAATCCAAGAATCACTCTTTTGGAGTGTTGCCAAACGCGGCCTAAGTTTTCACATTTTTTTTTAATATTTCCTTCCGACATTTTCAATATATGTCTTACTTTGACACGACCGACATTTCCACCAACACCGACATTATGAACCTTGGTCCTACGTGACTCAATATCACTTGGTATCTATCTCTTTCTCGTAATAAAATTTTGCATTATTTATTAAAAAATGAAAGTGAAAAAAATAAAGAATGGATTTATCAAAAATAATAATAATAATAAAGAATGGCAACTAAGCCATCATACAAAAAGAAGTATTGAAGATATGCAGTTTAGCCTCTAAAGTCTAAAATTTGATGGGTATAAGGCAGTCATAACAAATTGGCTTTTAGACAGGTTGCGTATTTTATATTGTTGGGTGAATTTTTTTATTTTTTATGAATATATAGTTGGGTGAATTTAACATCACATCCAAAAGCTACGAGGCTTGATTATATTATATTTCTGCAACACAACTGAAAACATGTGGATTACACTGCATTTATTTCATGAATCATCTTGTTACTTTTCTACACATTTTAAGTAAAATCATTGATATTTTTCCTTCAAAATTTGTATCTGATTGTATTTCAGAAACCACATGGTGTTAGAGAGAACCATGTCTGCACCATTATTTATTCTTGTGGCTTTATATGGCATTAATCAACAACAATGACCTCTGTATGACCGGCTTTTAAAGAAACTCAACAGCATTATTTCTCTGTTTCAATTTGTTCTGCTTTTCACCCCTAATGAGATGTCTTGAGGCCATAGTTCAGTGTTTATGCATCTGAATTTGTTTAGACTTGACAATCTCTTTCAATTTGTTGTGTTTATGCACAACATAAACACGAATATCATTGTGTTAGACTTCACAATCTTTTTCATTTGTCACAAAGAAGATGAAAAATCACAAAAGAATGAGAACAGTCTATCATAAAAAAAAGCCACACAAAGTCATTATGCTTGCTTAGAGGAGGCAGATTAGTAAAACCATGAACAACCATGACATCACCTTTTATTTCTTATTATCATAACATCTAAATCACTTTTATTAATTAATTAATTTATTAATTCATTTAAGAAGTTAAGTGTATCATATTGCCAGGGCTGAGAAAACCCACCAAAAGAACAACACAGTATAAAGACAGCCAGATCACTTTAAACACCACTAGTAAGAAAGCAATCAAAACAGCTTTTCTCTTTGGGTGCAGACTTTACAATGATTAGTACACACAATCATTCCTCAGTAAACGGAGGAATAAGTTTTTTAGGGTATTGACAAAATTTTCTCAACCTATAGAAAAAAAATTTAGACCAGTGAAGCCTTCAGCCATCTGTAGGAATTCAATCTCCATGAAGGGAACTAGAGAAACTGATATCTCTAATCAGATGACTTTCAGAGAAGAACACAAATGTTGGCGAACAAGCCAATATTAACCGAAAATGCCAGAATGAGATTTAATATTATATCAGAAAGAAGAAAATGAACACTTCCCTAAGGTTCCTAAACCAACTCTAGACATCAAACATCACTTTGTGGAGAATGTAGGTAAGAAAGCGGGTATTTCCATAACACATCTACCAAAGAAAACATATAATAAATCAAAGCCAACTTGAATCTGAAGAAACCCGGAAAAACCAAATTCCAATTCATGAATAGTCCAAGTTCTTGATTGCTGATTTCAGCAACTCCCCAGCCATGATATTAGGACAAGTGAAGCCTCTTCCCAGCTTCTTTATCCTCACCAGTCTATTTATAATTCGTTTTTGTCAGCTGATATCGGTTTATCAACTTTAATTGTACATGATCTAACAATGACATACCCATATACAATAAGAACTTAACAAGTCAATCAACATATTTTATCCAAATATTTTCATATCGATAGAAAAAATAAATATCCAAAACAAATTTTCAATGATTCTGAAGGGCGTAAAATGCTATAGAATGGTAACTCCGTGCAGGTTAATGTCTAATGACTCTAATCTCATTAAGGAATAATCAAATCTCAAACCCATCACATATTCAAAGTGCACTAAAATCAATTAGAACTCAAAAACAACAATAAAATTACTAAAAAAATATAAAAAGTACCTTATCTTCGGCGAGTAGAGGAAGGTGGAGAAGAATTTCGAGCGGCTCGGTATCAGCTGCCATGACAACAAACTCCGAAATGCCTCTGTTCAGCGTCTTGGTTGCTGAAACGAAGGAAGAAAAAAAAAGAGACCCATTAAAAATTAAAGAAAGTGGAACTAACAGTGATGCCTTTAGTTGTCTATGGATGAAAGGCAACCTTCATTGGCACCCTTCTTCAGCTGCTTATAGTTGGCAGCTTGTTGAATAAGGTCCAGTATGGTTATGGAGAGCTGAGCATCGGCCAGTGGGTACGCTTTCGGATTCACGGCTTCGGCGGTCTTCAAAACAACAAATACACAAAACACAAACACATTAATAATAACCCATCAAATCAAAATATGAACCAGGAAAAAAAAATTCAAGGAAAATCATCGCTCAGAGAGAGAGAGAGAGAGGATGGTACCATTTTCAGTGATCGAAGTGTACCCAACAACGCTAGGGTTTTCCGCAGCGCGAAACAAAAGAAGGGTTTAAGGGGAAGAAGGGTGTTGGCCTATATAGATAGGAGGTGTTTGGTTACGCTTGTAAATTTATTCTGATTTCTAATCTGATTTTGATTGATTTCCATTCCACTATGGAAAAATATTCTAATATGGATCCGTGACAAGAAGGGCTATCAATGAACCGAGTTACGCTCGGAACCTCCGTTCGCTGTGAGCCAAACCTGAGCTTTGTTTTAAGCTTGGTGAGCCCAGCTGAACTTTGATTTAAGCTCGTTTTCTTAAATAAGCTTAAGCCAAGTAAGTGAAGCTCGGCTCGTTAAAAGTTTGGTTTTGGTTATTTCATTAGGTTCTTTAGCCTGCTGTTTTTTCTTTCTAGCACGCTGAGTTGAGTTAAAGCCTGAGCCTACCTTCATGAACCAGAGTCGAGTTGGGTTCAGCTCAGCTCATTCACACCCTTGCCATGAGGCAGCACCGGGCTGATATCCTCTGCGTGACCTCCAAAAAGTGAATTGATTCCCCCCTGTGTGGCCCTTGAGTGCCTCACAAGGGAGTGGCTTAGAGGATTTCAGGCCGCAATATTTGGGGTGAACCTCAACCAATTCCCTTATCCAAGGCAAATCATGAATTATTTTATCCATGACGAGATTCTTATAAGAACAAACTCGAAATATAACCAAACAGTTTCCAAAACTTGTTTGTAATTGTAATTTGAAAACCCTGAACTAACTCACACACGATTTTGTTTAGGGAGATCATCTATAGTTTTAAATCACTCTACGGTTCAAACAAACATATGACAGCCACTACAAATCGGTGTGATTTGACATAATATTTGAATTTCAAAATTCGAAGGCCAAGGATATTATTAATCCCAGACTTTCTCTTGAACTCAATGATGAAGTATGTGGAAGATAATATGGTCACTCCACATCCCAAATAAGATCAAAGTATATTTTTGTGGAGAGCCATGCGTGAGGCTATAGCAGTCAATCAAGCTCTTCGTTGTCAAATAGAATCTCTTTGCCCCCTTTGCCCTATATGTAGTGATAAAGAGGAATCAATCCATTGCCTTGTCCAATGTATAGGTGCTAAATCCATTTGGGACTCAGCCCTAGCCCTAGGCCATATGAAACAACCTGAGCATGACATTTCATTCTTTTAAGGTGTGGGTCTACCATTGGACAATGTACAAATGGCCTTAAAAATGAAGAAAAAGGTTATTTTTACAAATATTGCACTTCTTTTGTGGTTTATATGGTTACACCAAAACAATACGATATTTCATAGAAAAGTTTTTAATGTTTCTCATCTTTAGCATTCTTAATCACAGGTTGTTCAGGGAATTGACTCAGAACAGTCCTCCCCTTGATAGTGAGTTGTTGACTTCTTTTACCCCTTAGGGGTTTTCTAGATGATGTCCTGATTTTGGATGGATGGAAATCAATGTTGATGTAGCTATTCTGTTTGACCAATCGGCCATGGCAGTAACTGCTGTTGTGCATGACCACAATGGGACTTGGAGGGGTTTTGGAGTGTGAAAAGAGGATTGGTAAGATCCTTTTGCTGTTGAAATTGAGGCTGTGTTGTTGGGCCTGCATCTTGCCAAACATCTTAATTCCTGAAGAGTCATTTTTGAATCTGATGGAAATTTTGTTTGATGTCCATGGCAAGTAAGGCACATATATAGGGCTGGGCATGGGCCGGGCCAGCCCGAAAAAGCCCAACCCGAGCTAGGCTTGGACTTTTATGGAGGGCCGGGCTTGGACTTACTTTGGCCTAGCCCAGGCCCGGCCCGAGGCCCGAACTTTTACATAAATAATATATATGTATTATATACAATATACTATTTATTTTAAAATTATCAATAGTATATAAGTTAGTTGATAAAATTTGTTTTTTACAATAAGTATTGGGTTCAAGTCCTAATGAAATCAATGATTTTTTTAAAATAAACCACCTTTAAAATTTAAATATATGGTTTTCTACATTTTTTTAAAACTAATACAATTTTGTACTAAAACGTTAGATATTACATGATAGGTCCATGGTTCAAAATTTCTACGAAATTTCTCAAAATTTTATTGAAATTTTCCTACATCAAAGGGTAATGAAATGAAATACAAAAATTCCAAAAAAAAATTTGAAAATGTCACTGAAAATATGTTGATATTAGTGAAACATAATGAAATTTTGGCAAAGTTTCACTGATATCAATACTTTCGACAAGAATAATGTGCTACGAAAACTATTTTATAACTTTGTTATATAAAGTTTGTTTACAAAATAACTAATTTAAGATGAATTATAACATGTTTGATAGTCATTTGTCTAAAAAAATGACTAGTAACCATTTGTTTATTATTTTAACTTATTTGTACATGACTAAAATGCTTTATATAGTAATTTTAGTCCAAAGTGTGTAATCATGCTCAACATAGATTGAAATTTTCATAGCAGTTCACATCGAAATTTTCATAAATTTTATAATATTTTGAAACA
>JAOXJP010062368.1:0-15613 GCA_025762735.1 Platanus orientalis | reverse complement strand
TGAGTTTGTGCCAGTGACTTTGAGTAGTTGGACACACCTTCCCAAGGAGTTAGCAAATATCTTGTGGACTTGTGTTTGGGTATTGTATAGATATGTGATATGTCGTTAAAAAATTATTAGTCCTTTTATTTTCAATAATTAACAGTATTTCCTTATGCCTATGCAACAAAGATTCATAATTGACGATTGCCATAGGAAAGTTATGATAGATATGATGGGAAGAAGGTGGCAAAACTTCAAATGTTCATTAAGAAATAAAATAAAAGAACTAGCTGAAAGTACTAATGTGACAATTGAGTTGGAATGACTCAAGCCGCATAAATTGGCTACATCTGATTGGCAAGCTTTTGTGAAATCCTGTGATTCTCCTGCTTTCCAAGTAAGTAATTTTTTGTTATAGTTATTTGTTTGTAAATTTATATTCCATGTATATTTTATAATTTATTCATTTTATAGGAGAAGAGTAAGAAATTTAAAGAAATTCAGGCAAAACAAACCCTTTCACACACAATGAGTCGAAGGGCTATGCACGCTTGGAGTATGACATAGTAAAATTAATTGTTAATTTGATTTAGATTTTGTAGGGTAAGAATTTAATTTTTTTATTATTATTCCTTTTTATGTTGTATTTCTTAATAATCGTGACTTTGTTATTTTGTAGAAGAAAGATAGTTCAAAACCTTCAATGGTGTCTAGAGTTGATGTATGGATACGTGGGTATACAAAAAAGAGTAGGGAACCAGTTAATGCGGTCGTAGAAGAGACTATGGTAAGAAGTGCCTTTTATTTGTTTTTAATTTCAAATTTACATTTATATCACTTTCTGAACTCTTAATGTCTATGTAATTTCAGCGTAAAATGTAAGAATGTTCATAAAGGTCTTTTACTCTACCTACAAGCTCTCTACAAGATGACGCAATTGACCATGTACTTGGTCCCGAACGTCAAGGTCGTGTATGAGGACTTGGATTTGGGGTCACACCATCTAAGGTAAATAGACATCAAAAAAAAAGTGAGACAGGAAAATTTCTGTAAGATAAGGTACGTAAGCTCACTCAAGAACTTAATGAGACAACATCTAGAATGTAGAAGCTAAAGGAAGCGATGCAAAGAATGGTAAGTGTCAATATTTTTTTAATTTTATAAGCATAATCAGTATGGCTACACACATAGAACTTCTTTACATATCTCATTAATTTTATAAATGTAACTGAAAATAGGTTCAGAGTAGAGGTGATGAGGACAGGGCAGCACATACTATTGAAGCTATTCATTAGGTGAATCTGTATCATTCATAGTTCCATAGATAAAAATTTACCATGAAAAGAAAATGTTTTGTATGGTTTCTAACTTTCTTTCATTGTATTTATAATAGTCTCATCACAATATTCCGGAGAAGGTTAAATACAAACTATTACATTGGAATGGGAATGGTGAAGTAGTTGCAAAAGGTGAATTTATTTCAAGTGATCCTCAAACATTAGTGCATTTCAAGGATCTAGGATCCAAGTGTTGGAAAGTTGGGGTTGAACTTGTATTCCGAGATGTGGCATTGTATCGGAAAACACTTGAGATGTCTACACTTGAAGAAGAAATTGGAAGTACAATTGCATGGCTGCATAAATTTTTCCAATTAAATGATTGATTTATAGAGGTAATTTCCCCCCCTTTTGTTTTAAATATATTAAAATGTACTTTCTTAGAAGTATTAATGTTTTAGGAAACCAAGTAATTTCTTCATTATAGTTTCATTAAAACTAAAAATACTATAATCATTCATGTTGCAGGTGGCACATCGGCCTTGGTGGTGGTGGGTGGTTGGTGGCTGATTTCTAGCATGATCATCTTTATTTTCTTATCAGCATATATTTATGCTTGTTTTATTTTGTCTATCATGTTTCTATGAAAGACAGACAGGGACTTTAATGTGTATTTATATACTTTTGTTACAAACATGTGATTGAGTCTAATGATATGGTTTTGAACATTAGTGTTTATTGTTGTATTGCATTATTCTTGTTTAGTGAAGAATGATGAACACTTTGTTAGGACTTTGTTCATACTACTTATCTCTTAATCTTGTCAGTCGTTCTTTTAAATTTCACGTAATTAAATTTCTTCTTCTTTGTCTCATAACTCTTTTCAATTAGTTTTTATACTTTGTACTTGTTTGTGCTTAATACGTTGGCTCAATTGGTTGATGCACTATAACTCAAGCTTTAGGAAAAAGGCATTTAAAATAAAACCATTAACGGGGTTCATGTGCATGCCGTAGAAAGTCATTTTTTACAGCATGTAAAAGACGTTTTAGAAAGTTTCTTTTCATGACGTGTAAAAAACACCATAAAAAGTCACTTTTTACACTATATTAAGCACACTGTAGAAAGTATTGTTTTACAATGTGTATATGAACGTCGTTAAAAGTAGCTTTTTACGACATGCAAAAAACACCACAAAAGTTACTTTTTACCATGTATTAAGCACGTTGTAAAAAGTATTTTTTTTACAGCGTGCATTTGAACGTCGTTAAAAGAAGCTTTTTTTATGGCGTTCAACAAATGTCGTCTTTGTCCAATAACTTTTTATGACGTCTCTTTTTATGACGTTCGTCTGAACGCCATAAAAAGTCTCTAACAACATTTTTTGAACATCGTTAAAACCTAATAATGTTGTAGTGTCTTTAAGCTCCTTTGGAGGAAGTTGCTTGGTTGGTTTGAGGTTTACTCCGAACTACTTATGCATAAGATCTTGATTAAGGTTGCATAAATCTCTCTCAATCTCTACTTTGTCTCATAAGTGCTTTACCTTTGAGTGAGGTAGATGTCTTCTTCTCAACCTTGTTTGAACTTTGAGAAGGTCTTTGTGGATTCACATTTTTCTTTCTCTTGTTAGAAGGTTATAGAGGTGGTTGAGTAGATCATTTAGCTTTGACAAAGCCATTCTTAGGCTTTTAAGTTCAAAAGAGACAATGACCTTGAAATAACCAAGTCCAGTCATATCCCTATGCTATTTGCCTATTTTGAGCATCTTCTCAAACTTCTCATTTCTTTGGGCAAGCATTGAGATGTTCGTCATCTTGTCTTTTTCAAGTTCCTTGATTTTCTTGAGGTAATCAAGGGATTTTCTTGTGAGTTGAGCACAAGTCAAGTTGACAGCTTTGTTCCTTTTATTTTTTGTTTTGACTTGGTCTTCTAACTCTTAGGTGAGTGAGTCATCACTATATGACTCATCGTTTTCTTCCTCAAGATTTTTTAGCTTCTCCTCAAACTCAAGAAATTTGGTGGACAATTTTTACTATCCTCAATGAGTTTTCTCTTCTCATGCTTCCTATTGTCTTTTTCTATACCTAGAAATAGTCTAAAGTCATTGAGCTTCTTCTCTAGTTCTACTATTTGTAGGCTCTACTCTTCCTTTTCACATAGAAGCAAGTAATTTTCTTTGGAAAGATCCTTCTCTTTTTCACTTTCTGAAGAAGACTCTTGTCTAAGAGTGGAGATAGTGTCCTCAAGGGATTTTAACTTTTCAGTCAACTCAATGATTTCCCTTTTTAATTATTTATTTTTCTTTTCCAACTCAACACTTTGCACAAAGATGTCATTAAATGCCTCTTATGCATCATAGCTCTCATCTTCTTCATACTCTCCCTCATCTTCACTTGAGTCATTAGACTTCAAAAGCGAAATCATGGGAGTACCAAAGGCCATATATAAAAGCCTTGATCTCTTATGAAAGAGCTTCCTCACGACTTTAGGACTCATGTTCCAAAGCCTCAGATTCATCATCTCATGTGGCTGTCATGGCCTTGTCCTTTGACCTATACTTGCTTTTCTTATTGCCACAATCCTCGGTAATGTGCCCCCTACCTTTTCATTCATAGCAAATGGGTAGTTCTTTGCAGAAGTCCTTCTTGTATCCGGGGTAGGACTTCCTCATTTCTTTATTCTTGGAATAATCCTTGGTATTTCTCCTAAAGAACTTCTTGAACCTTTTGGCAACAAGGGCCAAGTCATCATCCGAATCTTCGTTTGATTCAGAGGGTTCTTTTACCTTAAGGGCAATGCTCTTCTTCTTGGTAGGTTCCTTTATAACCGCTTCAAATGTTTGAAGTGAACCAATCAACGCATCTAACTTCATGACTTCTAGGTCTTTGCTTTCCTCTATAGTGGTGACCTTAAGCCTAAACCTTTTGGAAATAGACCTAAATACTTTTCTAACCACTTTGGACTTGGGAATGTCTCCACCTAGACTCCTCATGATGTTCACCAAGTTTGATAACTTGGCATTGAATTGAAAGATTTCTTCATCCTCCTCCATTCTAAGAGCTTCAAGTTGTACCGTGTACATTTAAAGCTTAGACATCTTTGCAGCGCTTATACCCTTATGGGTAACCGAGAGAAGCTTCCATGCTTTCTTTGTTTTCTTGAGATGATCTATCCTCCTAAACACATCCGGGGCTAGACCACTAGGTATGGCATTCAATGCCCTAAAATTGAACTTGTGAGCATCTGACTCGGCAGGAGTCCACTCACTCCTAGGTTTGTTGGGCTGTATATAGCCATTGACAATCATACTCCATATCATAGGGTCATAGGCATTTAGGAATATCTCTATACGAGATTTTCATTATCCATAGTCGGTTCCATTGAAAAATAGAGGGGTGCTAATAGACATGTGACTCTCTTCTCTAGCCATCTAGGATTTTTAACTATGATCTTACTCAAGATGTAAAGCCCTATGTGAGTAACCTAGGCTCTAACACCAATTGGAATAGCTCTAAAGTAATCCTAGAGGGGGGTGAATAGGATTTCTCAATTAATTTACCCATTTTTTAAAAATTTATCTTGTGGTTGTTATTAATCCCTTTTTAAATTTTCTTAAATATGTGTGTGTGCTTCAATGTGGCTACTCAAGTATAATATCAAATATGGCTAAGCAAGAGTAGTAGAGAGCATAAAGATAAAGAGACAAGCAATCATACAATATAACCACAATACAAGATTTATAGTGGTTCGACACTAGGGCTACGTCCACTCTTCTAACTCTCACTACCGAGCTTAGGAATATTTCATTTAGGTATTATTACAACATAGGTCAATATACAAGCCTAACTACTTACTCAAAAGCAAGCTAAACACCAACACTTGGTGTTTCCGATGAGTGTGCACTACTTCCGGTGTCTTCGGCAGAGGTAGTCAAGCTTTTGGTAACTCTAGCATAAGCAAAGCAATAACAATAATGAATATGAATGCAAATGAATACAAAGACAAATAAATATTACCACAATATGGTTGATGTTGCAAGTTGCTCAATAGTGAACTGCTCCTTGTTGAGCTAGTTTTCCTTAACTACCCACAAGCTCTAAGTATTTGGCTCTAGTGCTCCTTGAGCTTAGCCAAAAGTGAGTTTCCTCTTGGGAAGCTGTTCACCACAACCTCTCCTTAATAGTAGTAGTAGTGCTCAATAAGAGAGAATGACTAAGAGAATATAGTGTAGTATGCTAACTATTCAAGCTCAAAACCTGTAGGCAATGGAGGTTTACACAATAGAGAAGGCTCTCAAAATAGTATGTCTCTTAGCTCTCTCAAAGAAAACTTTAAGTGTTGGAGATCCATTACGCTAACAGGAAAAATGTCTTTTATAGTAGAGAGGAGCACCCATGGCCTTACGATAGGCATATTTTATAAGGGAGAGCATTTTGAACCTTTATATATAAAAAACGAAGTTCAAATTTCAAAAATCTCTCCTTGGATTTGGAGTTGAAATTATTTTCCAAAATTGGCTTCCAAACCGATTAGGGGTTTTGAAACCTATTTGGGCTCTAAACTGATTTTAGAATGCCCAATCGATTTCGACTATGTAGCAGATTCCAAATTAATTTGGGGTTTTGCAACCAATTTGGATTTTGAGAAATTTTTTCAAAACTCACATTACAATCAATTTAGGGCTATCGATTTTGAGCTCGAGAACTACAGTCTAAGATAGAACTTAGATGCGAAACCGATTGCGGGATCCGCAATTGGTTTTGATTCCCAGATTCTGAACTTTATTTTTAGGCACAGAATTTAGGGCTGTCCTTGGTTGTCTTCACTTGGGTATTCATGAGGAACCTAAACTATGTCTAGGTTCATTTTAAAGCACTCAATATGATATGCATGCATGTGATATACCTTTCATGGTATGCCACTTTCTCGTTCTCTTTCTTGGATCTTTAGTCCTTCTTGACTTTATGTGTTGAACTTGTGAGATCATAAGACACGTACAAGACTAATAGCACTACCCAAATGCCCATGGGATTGACATTCATCAACAAAAAACTACCATATTCATTTATTAAGAACCATCTTAGTATTTATACCATTATACCCTTGTGTCAACGGTCGGAGATTCCATGTGATGAATTGTAAGACTTTGGCTCAAAGTCAACCAAGGTCATGCTTGCTGGAGACACTAAGCACAAGACTTAGAAATGTTAGCTCAATTTCGTTGTAATCATTGTAAGAGATTGATTAATAAAATTGAGTAGTTAAAGTGGATGTAGGCATCAATGTGGTCAAACCACTATAGATCCTTGTGTTGGGTATGATTGTAGTTTGTTAATTGCCTTTACATTTTCATATTTGCAAGCATTAGCACTAGAGCACCGAACACCTTAATTGAGTTAAAATTACATTGAATAATTAATAAAAACTCATTGAAAGTAAAATTACAATAAAAGAATTAAAATTTTTAATTATATCTTATTCACCCCTCTTTAGGATTCACACTTAAATTTCAATTTTAATAACACAAATATATTTTTAGTTGTTTAGGAAATTGAGTGTACTAGAAATTGAAATTTGTTATTAGTGTTGACTTAAATATTTTTCTACTAGGATTATTGTTAGAAAATAGAAATGGGTTTTTCTACTAGTTGTCATTATTTGAATCTTAGCTCGTATAGGAAAGTCAATATAAAGGCACAAGGACCCCAAAATCAGGATGGTAATGTTTTGTTGGATTGCTCATTTCTTGTGATTAGAGAATAAGTTTTCATGGTTAAAATGTTTAAATTTTAGTGTTAACAGATTTACGGTAGACTATGAAGAAGTTAAGGAGTTCTATATTTTTGAATTTTTTTTGTCAAAAGCTTGGATTGATTGTACTGATTCCGCGCCCATTATCATACTCAATTGATCATGAGATCAATTCAACTCTCTGCTTCTTTGTGAATTGAGTATGGAGATTGATTTTTTTTACATTTATTTTAATACATAAACCAAAATTTAAATTATTAATAAAAGCTCTCTTCGACTACTTTACCAAAAAAAAAAAACCAAGCTCTCCTTAACTGGCCTAAACTTCTTGATTTTTTTTTCTTATTATTTGATCATTTCCTTGCTTCATCTATTAGAGATTTACTTGATTGTTTTAGATTTTTCTTTTTCAGCTTTTGATGTTTATTACTATGGAACTAGCATTATTTTGCATCATTCCTACTACACCTATTGTACCTATCTTTGTTTTCTATGGAATATTTACCATATTAATCTTCTGGTCCAAGTTGTGAAAGCTTCACCCATTCGGCTTGACACAATAGCTTGCCCTTGTACACCTAAGAAGTGTAAGCCTTAGAGCATCTCCTATTTCATAGCCTATTTTTCAAGATAATTTGGTCTAGTATTCCAATTTTTTTCTAAACAGAAACATGGGGTTATTATCCTTTTAGAAAGTTGCACTTTATGCCTAAAACTTCAAGGTACGTATCATGGGAGGACAGAGTCTAGACACTTACTATAGGTGTTATGATGGTAAGTGATGGTGTAGCGGAGGGGTGAGCCACCTTTACACCAACTAGATGGTCCTACGATTGACCCATGTCCTCAAAAAGGTGGGCCCTACACACAAGAAATGAGAAGAGGTCAAGGAGCTAGGGCCGGCAGGGAGCCGGCTTCTAGCTCTTCGACGGTCAAGTCAGGGAGGTAGGGGGGATGATCGAAAGTAGAATAGTTCCCTTAGGGTTTTTTAGATATCTCATACCTGGAATACAAAGTAATACCCGTATTTATAGGCTTGAGCTGGGGCATATCAAGGTGAATCTCATCTATCTCTTTCCCCCCACGTTCTCGTGTGGCATTACTGCCCACATTCTTGGCCGCATCTCTCCTATCCTCTCTGTCCTTTTCTCAGAATTGGCAGGTCTTTTGTAGAGAATATTCTATCCAGTATAACGGTTTTTTGGATCAAGCTTATCCATAGGCTGAGTTGGTCGGGGTCGTCACCTCCCCAGAATTGGGATCCCCCGGGGGCCTGGGGCAATGGGCCTTGATGGTCTTTTATTTTGGGGTCAGGTATGAAGCGATGGTCGGGCTGATCAGCAAGATGTCCCGGGTCTGTAACCTAGGGATCATTCTGTGTTAGAGTCATGAGTTTTGACATTAAGCTAGTTGGAGGTTTTGGTACCAAAGTAGTAGGGGGATTTGTATCGGACTAGTCAAAGGTTTTGGGCCGGCCCCTTTGGGTTGACAATAATTAGTCGGGACAAGTTAGCAGGGCCCTTAATGTAGTGTTCCCCATCAGTTGTACCCTATTCCCTGGTTCAAGGTTACGTGGCCCAGGAATATGAACTATCTGTGCCCATCATTAACTGTTTCGGGTGCTGGCGGCATGTCGTTTCAACTACCAAGGCGATGTCAGTTAGGATAGACGCTAATGATGGCCCCACATTTAATGGGTTTCAGTAACAGAGGGGACATGCCTACATCGATTATTGGTCATGTCAAGTGTCGTGTCGTTTTGGATCCCTAGACTATCTAATGGTCACGTTTGAATTTCTTTAAATGTTTCGAGATTCGCACGTCTTCTTGTCTACCGAGTTTAATTTCATTAACCCTTAGATAAGTGACACATGTACGGTTGGGGATAGTCGGGGTTGTCTATAAATATTTTCTTCTAACACTTATTTAGGCTTTCTTTAATCTCGCTTCTTCACTGTCTTCTACCTCAAGCGACTCCCGACGAGTCTCTGTATCTCTGTAAGCTATTGTTTTCATCTGCAAGGTTATCTTCTCTCTGTCTTTAATGAACCCTCCTTTTCCGGCTTTTTTCGTTCATTTCCAAGTAACATTTCGTCAGGCCCTCTCTTTATTTATTAGTATTTTTCATCTATCATTGCCCAGTTTTTTCTTTTCTTTGGCATACTTCCATTAGTGTTTTACGGGTTCCATTTTTCTTTTCTCTAGTCATTAATGCTTATCTTACCTTTAGTTCTTTGTCCCTCCCTGTGTCTACTCTCTTGTATAGATGGTGTCCAGGGATACTATCGATCGGATGCTCGATGGGGCCAATGACTTATTAGAAGTCTAATGAGATCCCATGGAGCAGGTCTCCGAGCCAACTTCAACTAGTGTTGGGGTGTGGCCAGGGAGATTGCTCCTGAAGAAAACTTTAGGGATGCTCAGTACAACTCTAAGTTGGGGATAAGAACCCTCGCTTGGTATTCGCAACTTATCAAATACCTGAGGGTGTTATACTCACAGCCCCTCAGGGGGCTCGGGCTTTTGAAGCTCTCGACGGTAGTGTGACATTATATGAGTAGGCCCTCATGGCGGGCCTTAGGTTTCCAGTCCCCTACTTCCTCATCGAACTGTTGTTCTACCTTGGGTTGGCGCCCAGGCAATTAATACCCAACACTTGGCGAATAGCCCTTTGGTGCATGGTGTTCTGGGAGCTAGCCTTCAATGGGGAGCATCATCTAACCCTCAGCGAATTTTTTCGCTGTTACTACCCCAAAGAACAAGAACCAGGGTGGTTCTTTTTTGCTAGCCAGGACTTGTCAGTTACTTTGGTAACGGGGCTCCCTAGTTTAAATAAAGGGTGGAGGACCCAGTACTTTTTCATCTTTGGTGAGGACTGGGAGTGCCTCCCAAGCGAGATACCTGAAGTGAAGTTCAACCGGGCCTGGGTGTCAGTCATCAACCCGATTGGTAAGTTGTTACTCAATTGTTGGCTATCGTGTGTATTTTCTTTTTCTTGTTCCATATTTGACTAGCCTCCTCCCTTTTTTTTAGCGCTCGAAGTGGGTGAGGTATCCGACGAGGAGGAGGATCGTATCAAGATGGTGGTGAACTTTGCTATCCATGCCTACCCAGACCTTGTTACGCCTGCACTGCTTTACCAGTGTGGGTTTAGTCCTAATCCCGAAGGTAATGCACCCACCTCCCTTGCATTGGTCTCTATCATGCCATTCACTTTATTTCTTTCTCTTCTTTTTTTTTTTATCTTAGGTATGTTTTTATGCAACGATGAAGACCAATAGGAGTTATCTCTCCAAGGCCAAGGAAATCAGGGATGCAGCCTAAGGGGAAAAGACTATTCAACCAACGACCACCCAAGCGAAGGCATCTATGCCCTCGAAAAAGAGGAAATGTCTCGTGGCCCCCGGGGGTCCTTCTGAGCCTTGCGTTTTTTAAGCAGCCCTAGTTCCTCTAGTTCCCATCGTCGTTCTTACCACCATCCTGGTCATCGACCTGGATGAGGATGCTGAGGGTCCCTCTTCCCTTACAACCCGGGTTCTGACAACGACTTCCCAACCCGCTACCTCATCGGCCACCTCCAACGCCCACATCGTGGAGGTGCTTGCTCCTGCAGCTCTGATGTCTCCTTTTTCCCTTCCCGGGGGTCCTGCTTCTACCACCGTGGCATCGACCTCGGCTCCCCCTGACTCTATGTTTGCTCTAACTTAGGAATAGGACAACTCCCTCGTCGGGTCAGATTCCTGGCTACTGAGGACTAGTCCTGGGGAGCACGTCTCTTAGAGAACGTTCCTCCCTCCGATATCGAGTACCTAACAGAGTGCCTCTCCCTAGCCAATGTACACAGAGACATGGTGCACTACAAGGTTAAGGTAAGAAGATCTGTTGTTTGTGTCTTTAACGGCTACCTCCATCGAGAGGTACAAGTACTATGAGCAAGTCAAGGATAATAACCTCAACCGCCTCGCGAAGACTAGGAATGAGTATCTGGCGCTAAAGGGGGAGACTAAGTTTGTTGTTGCTGGCCTCGAGAAGAAGCTGAAGTGGTTAAAGAATTCTCGCTCTAACCTAACTAAGAAGACCACTAAGCAGGAGGCTCGCATGGAGAATCTGAGTCTTTGCTTGCTAGATGCTAAGGAGGAGATTAGTCGAGCCAGAAATGAGCTCAGCACTGAGAGGAATCGGTGCATCCGGGCCAAGAACGACCTCAAAATGACTGTCGAGGATACGAGGAAGAGGACCACAGAGGATATTTTAGAGTGGGTACATCTCGAGGCCGAGGCGGTGAGGGAGAGGGAGATAATAGATGAGGGAGGTAGCCACCCGGGAGGCGGAAACCAAGTATTTGGCCTTAGAAGATTTTGGCCTCGTCAGGGCTGGTTGCTTCTGGGAAGGTTTCAAAGAATTCTGGGACATCGTGTCTGAGTGATTCCCTAACATTGATTTCTCCTCCATCCAACCTAGAGGAACTAAGGCTAAAGATGAGGAAGAAGATGATGGCCAGGGTGCCATCACGGTGGACGAGGGGGTAGCTGAGGGAGGCCATGGCATAGCGATTGAGGGGGCAGTTGAAGAGCTGGTGCCCTTTGAAAATGTAGACACCAGTTAGGGAGATGTGGTTCCAAGAGGGGAGGTCTTAAGGGATGCAAACCTCGAGGCGTAACTATACTATTTTTTTAAAACTTTATAATCTTTCTTTTTATGAATGAATTTTTCTTTCTTTTCTTTTTACATTTTCTAAGTGTTGATGTGTGATGTGATGCTTTATTCCCTTGCGTCATATCGTGACCTTAAATTTTCTAAGTACCAATGCGTGTCGGGGGGTTTTAGCATTCCTCAAGGTAGGGTAAGTGTTGGGACCCTTCGGGGTGAATTTCTTAGAGCCGAGGGTGAGTGAATATGTACCTATTATCAACCTAAATCTCACAATTGTAGATACATGCCGAGGGTTGAGCCTTCCCGCGTGTTTCAGAAGAGAGGGTATCTGACAGCACTCCTCCAATGCTAGAGCCTGCCATGAGCGGAGGCGATACCTAGTGAGGTGCCATCGAAAATTCTCGAGTGTTTTTAATTTATTTATCTTGTTTCGGAGGTGTATTTATACTTACTTGGTAAGGAGGCGGTGCACTTTTTCCTAACTGGTGAGATCTTCTTTCAATTTACATCCTTGTGATCGAGAGAGTTAGTCAGTCTTGTGGCTCAGGGTCATCCTTATGACCTGAGGGTTATTCTTGTAGCCCGAGGCTATCCTGAGTTGGGGAGGCATGCCAGTCTTGTGGCTCGGGGTCATCCTCATGACCTAAGGGTTAATCTTGTAACCCGGGGCTAATCTTGTAGCCTGAGTCATGTCAGTCTTGTGGTTCGGGGTCAACCTCATGACCTGAGGGTTAGTCTTGCAACCCGGGGCTATCCTGAGTTAGGGAGGCATACTAGTTTTGAGGCTCAGGGTCATCCTCGTGACCTAAGGGTTAGTCTTGTAACCTAGGGCTCGATGGCTCTAGGCTCTAACGACCTTGCATAATCAAATTATTTCAGTAGTTAACATGGTAACGTTAATTTCATTGATAATACTTTCTTAAGTGCTCTACTTTCCATGGTCATTGTAAAGGCTCCCCCTGCATTGTCTCAAGGTGGTAAGTCTCGGATCAATTGTAGTGTATCACCCGATAAGGCCCCTCCTAATTCGGTCTCAGTTTTTTCTTTATCGGGTTTTGCGTTACCAAGGTCACCTTCTTGACCACTAAATCTACGACTATAGATCTCCTTGCCTTGACTCGGGAATTGTAGTACTTAGCCATTTTCTGTTTGTAGGCGGCTACCCAAAGCGTGGCTTCATCTCTTTTTTTCACCAACAAGTCGAGGTTGAGTCTAAGGCCTCCCTCATTCTCCTCCGGATCAAAGTTGCCTATCCTATGTGAGGTCATCCCTACTTCAATGGGTATTAACACCTCGGTTCCAAATGCCAGCGAGAATGGTGTTTCCCCCACTGGAGTCCTTACCAAGGTTCAGTATGCCCAAAGGACACTCGAGAGTTCTTCAAGCTAAAAGCCCTTGGAACTGTCAAGCCTCTTCTTAATCATACCCAAGAGCATTCTATTTGTGACTTCTACTTAGCCGTTTGCTTGAGGATGGGCCGGGGAGGAAAAGTGATTCTTGATACCGACTCAACTTCCACCCACTTGGTGAAATAGTCAATAGCTACCACTAAGAACCTCACCTATCCCTTTCCCATGGGGAGGGTCCAACTATGTCGATTCCCCATTGAGCAAAGGGCTAAGGTCCTGCAATTGGGACCAATTCCTCCGCGGGTGTCTTGGGAATGTTAGTAAACCTCTGACATTTATCTCATCTTTAGGCGAGAAGAATTGCATCCTTTTGCATGGAGGGCTAATAGTACCTAGCCCGGATCACTTTATGGGCCATTGCCCTACCCCCCGAGTGACTTCCGCATATCCCCTCGTGTATCTCTCAAAGCACATAGTCAGCTTCCTCCTTGGTTAGGCACCTTAACAGGGGAAGAGTGAAGCTTCTCTTATAGAGAGTGTCATCATTAAACAGGTACCGACTTGCCTAGGTCTTCACCTTTCTAGCCTCATCCCTATCCTTGGGTAACTCACCACTCCTCAAGAACCTTATGATCTAGCCGGCCCACTCGGGTTTAGGGTTGGCCATGTTAACTTCTTTTTCTTCTCCTTTTTTGATACTAGGCTCAAATAGGCACTCAACGAGGATCTCGAGGTTTAGGTCTCTTGCGGTAGATGATGCGAGTTTGGCCAACCTATTTGCTTCTTCGTTATTGCCCTGTGGGATCCATTGTATTCTGAAGCGCTTGAATCGGGACTTTGCTTTCTTCACTATAGCGAGGTATTGTTTCATCCGGCCATCCTTCACCCCGTACTCTCCTTGTACCTACCCGACTACTAGCTGGGAGTCACTATAAACCTTCACCTTTCTATCCCCAAGTGCATGAGCGAAGCAGAGCCTCATGATCATTGACTTGTACTCGACTTCATTGTTGGTTGTCTTAAATCCGAACCTGATGGCATACATGAGTTTACTTTTTTCTGACGTGATGAAGATAACTCCTCCCCCGGCTGCATTATTGGTGAAGGAACCATCCATGTATAGGACCCATTCTCTCGGGTCTGCTTCTTTAGGTTGTTCGCCTTGTATCTTGGTCTCTATGCTCGATGCGTAGGTATACTCGACGATGAAGTCTACGACCGTTTGGCCCTTGATAGCCCCCCAAGGGTGGTATTCAATGTCAAACTCGCTCAACTTTATCGACCACTTGACTAACCTTCTCGAGGTCTCGGGCTTGTGGAGTATGGTTCTAAGTGACTGATCTGTCAAGACCCGGATGACGTGGGCTTGGAAATAAGGCCTCAATCATCGAGTGGTCATGACTAATGCGAACGTCATTTTCTTCACCCTTCAGTACCTTTCTTCTACCCCCCTTAGGGCTGGGCTGGTGTAATATACTGGTGCTTGCATCTCAGCCTCTTCTCTTATCAGTACCGAGCTTACCGCCATTTCTGATACTGATAAGTACAAGTAGAGCACCTCACCTTGCTTTGGTTGATTAAGTAGTGGTAGATGCCTAAGGTAGTTCTTAAGTTCCTAGAAGGCCCTGCCACACTCCTCATCCTAGTTAAAAGCCTTCTTCAATAGGCGGAAAAAGGGGTTGCATTTGTCCGTGGATCGGGAGATGAATCTGCTTAATGCGGTGACCCTCCCGGACAAGCATTGTACCTCCTTAGTGTTTCTTGGGGCTTGCATATCAAGTATGGCTTGTACCTTCTCAGGATTAGCCTCTATTCCCCATTGGAATTCCATGAACCCAAGGAATTTCCCGGCCGACACCCTGAAGGCGCATTTGCTGGGATTGAGCTTCATCTTGTGCTTTCTTAAGGTCTGGAAAGTCAAGCTCAAATCTGAGAGGTGTTGCTCGCTTTATAGACTCTTTAGTAACATGTTGTTTACATAAACCTTGACATTCCTTCCAATCTGGCCTTTGAACATTTCATTGACGAGCCTTTGGTATGTCACCCCTGCATTTTTCAGCCTGAAGGGTATGACCTGGTAGTAGTAGAGTCCTCGGTCAGTGATAAAGGTAATTTTCTCCTAATTGGCCTCATGTATTTTTATTTGATTGTAACCCGAGAATGCGTCCATTAACCTAAGGACTTGGTGGTCAGCCGTGGAGTCCACCAACAAGTCGATTCTTAGGAGTGGAAAACTATCCTTTGGGTAGACCTTATTGCGGTCGGTGAAGTCAACACACATGCACCATTTTCCATTCGGTTTTCTCACCATGAACACATTCACGAACCAGTCAGGGTAGCAGACTTCCCTTACAAAGCCCACCATCACTAGTTTTTCCACTTCTTATGCAATCGCCTGGTTCCACTCCGGAGCAAAATTTCTCTTCTTTTGCTTAATGGGTGCGGGCCTCGGTTTTTACACGACAGGTAGACCTCTTAGAAAAGTGATCCACTCATCACGGGCTTAACCCACGATGGTTTTGAGTCGCCACCAGCCTTTTTAAAGATGTGACTGGACATCTATGTTTGGAAAACAAAATAATTTTATTTTTAAATTCT
>JAOXJP010062358.1:0-15613 GCA_025762735.1 Platanus orientalis | reverse complement strand
GAAGAAAATTAAGATAAGAACTAATAAAACAAAAAGAAAACAAGTAAAAAATAAAGACTAAAGGATATGAAATGATGGTAAAATATAAGCATATCATGGTTGACTATTCCTAAATAAGTTATTTAGTTGTGCAAGTGTGTAAGCTTGAGGTGCACAACATGTAAACATGAAACAACTTTATGCACGTGTGGGCTTGTTGGACATTGCTTAATCAAATGGCCCATGTTATGCATGCTTGGCCTTGTCGTGCGAAACTCAAAAAGCTTGAATGTAGTTACAGACATGTGCGACTTCTGTGGGGTTCTTGTGCGGAACTCATGTGAATGGCCTAAAGTTATGAACCTTTTGGCTTGTTGAACCCTACTCCTAAAAACTGCCTGAATTTAAGCTCGTTTGGGCTTTGTAGTACACAACTCATCTAATGGTCCCACGTTATGTAGGTTTTGGCTTGTGATACACAACTCCTAAAACTGAGATGAAATTACGCACGTGTGGGACTATTGAGCTCAAATTTGAAATAAGTTATAAAGTTCAGTACGTGTGGGATGGGGTGCACGACTCTTATAACCGCTACAAAATTTTGTGGGGGTGTTTTTGCATCAAAACCCCCACAAACGGTACAAAGTTACGCAATCGCGCACTTCTGGTGCTCACCTCCCTTAAATGGTACAAAGTTACGACCGTGTAGGCATTTCCTGCACAATTCCTATATAAGGTGCAAAGTTATGTAAGTGTGGGTTTGTAGTGCCCAAATTTGAAAAATTTTACGATGTTGTGCACATGGGGTGTTGTAATGCACAACTAATTCAAATGGCCCGAAGTTATGCACATTTAGGCTTGTGGTGCACAACTCCTAAAATTAGTACAAAATTACGTATGCACTCTAAGTGCCCAAGCACAAAATTAGGTACAAATTTAAGCATGTGTGGGTTCGGTACACAACTCCTGTAACTGGTACAAAGTTGTGTATGTGGGAGCTTGTGGTAAACACACCCTATAATTGGTACAAAATTATGCACATGTGGACTTGTGGTGCACAACTCCTAAAAATGGTTCAAAGTTAGGCATGTGTGGGTCTGCGATTCACCATTCCTAAATAAGTGAAATAGTCGCGAAGTTGTGTATGCTTGTGGTGCACAACTTGTAAAAATGAAACAACTTTATACACGTGGGGGCTTGATGGACACTACTTAATCAAATGGCCCATGTTATGCACGCTTGGCCTTGTGGTGCGAAACTCCAAAAACTGGAATGTAGTTAGAGATGTGTGGGACTTGTGTGGGATTGTTTTGCGGAATTCTTGTGAATGGCCTAAAATTAGGAATCTTTTGGCTTGTAGGGCACAACTACTAAAAACTGCCCGAATTTAATCTCGTTCCAGCTTGTAGTACACTCATCTAATGGTCCCACGTGATGTGGGATTTGGCTTGTGTTACACAACTCCTAAAAATGAGATGAAGTTACACACGTGTGGGTCCATAGTTCCTAAATTTGAAATAAGTTACAAAGTCTCGTACATGTGGGATGGGGTGCACAACTCTTATAACTACTACGAAATTGTGCAGGGGGTTGTTTTTGCATCAAAACCCCTACAAACGGTTCAAAGTTAAGCAGCCATGCACTTCTGGTGCACACCTCCCATAAAAGCTACAAAGTTACGACCGTGTAGGCTTTTGCTGCATAATTCCTATATCCTTACAAGGTTACGTAAGTGTGGGTTTGTGGTGCACAAATGTGAAAATTTTACTAAGTTGTGCACGTGGGGTGTTGTAATGCACAACTAATTCAAATGGCCCAAAGTAATGCACATTTCGGCTTGTGGTGCACAACTCCTAAAATTGGTACAATGTTATGTACGCACTCTAGGTGCACAACCCCAAAATTAGGTACAGATTTAAAAACGTGTGGGTTGGGTACACAACTCCTGTAACTGGTACAAAGTTGTGTATGTGGGAACTTGTTGTAAAAACACCCTATAAATGGTACACAATTATTCACATGTGGATTTGTGGTGCACAACTCCTAAGAATGGTTCAAAGTTCGGCATGTGTGGGTTTGTGGTTCACCATTCCTAAATAAGTTAAATAGTTGTGCAAGTGTGTTAGCTTGTGGTGCACAACTTGTAAAAATGAAACAACTTTATGCACGTTGGGGTTTGTTGGGCACTGCTTAATCGAATGACCGATGTTATGCACGCTTAGCGAGCGAAACTCCAAAAACTGGAATGTAGTTAGAGACATGTGGGACTTCTGTGGGGTTGTTGTGCGGAACTCATGTGAATGGCCTAAAATTATAAACCTTTTGGCTTGTATGGCCACTCCTAAAAATTGCCTGAATTTAAGCTCATTTGGGCTTTTTAGTACACGACTCATCTAATGGTCCCACGTTACGTAGGTTTTGGCTGGTGATACACAACCCCTAAAAATGAGATGAAGTTACGCACGTGTGGTACTAAAGAGTCCAAATCTGAAATAAGTTACAAAGTTTTGTATGTGTGGGATGGGGTGCACAACTCTTATAACTACTACGAAATTGTGTAGTGGGTTGTTTTTGCATTGAAACCCCTACAAAGGGTACAATATTACCCAGTTGTGCACTTCTGGTGCACACCTCCCTTAAATGGTACAAAGTTACGACCGTGTAGGCTTTTGCTGTATAATTCCTATATAAGGTACAAAGTTACGTAAGTGTGGGTTTGGGGTGCAAAAATTTAAAAAACTTTTACGAATTTATGCACGTGGGGTGTTGTAATGCACAAATAATTCAAATGGCCCGAAGTAATGCATATTTGGGCTTGTGGTGCACAACTCCTAAAATTGGTACCAAGTTACATATGCATTCTAGGGGCACAACTACAAAATTAGGTACAAAATTAAGCATGTGTGGGTTGGGTACACAATTCCTGTAACTGGTACAAAGTTTTGTATATGGGAACTTGTGGTAAACACACCCTATAAATCGTACAAAATTATTCACGTGTGGACTTGTGGTGCACAGCTCCTAAAAATGGCTCAATGTTCGGCATGTGTGGGTTTGTGGTTCCCCATTCCTAAATAAGTTAAATAGTTGTGCAAGTGTGTGAGCTTGTGGTGCACAACATGTAAAAATGAAACAACTTTATGCACATGCGGGCTTGTTGGACACTGCTTAATCAAATGACCCATGTTATGCACACTTGGCCTTTTGGTGCGAAACTCCAAAAATTGGAATGTAGTTAGAGATGTGGGGGACTTGTGTGGGGTTGTTGAGCAGAACTCATGTGAATGGCCAAAAATTATGAACCTTTTGGCTTGTAGGGCCCAACTCCTAAAAATTGCCAGAATTTAAGCCCGTTTGGGTTTGTAGTACATGACTCATCTAATGGTCTCAAGTCATGTAGGTTTTGGCTTGTGATACATAAATCCAAAAAATGAGATGATGTTACGCATGTGTGGGACTATAAAGCCCAAATTCGAAATAATTTACAAAGTTTCGTACGTGTGGGATGGGGTGCACAACTCTTATAACTACTACGGAATTGTGCAGGGAGTGTTTTTGCATCAAAACCCCTACAAACGGTATAAAGTTACATTGTCGTGCACTTCTAGTGCTCACCTCCCTTAAATGGTACAAAGTTACCATCGTGTAGGGTTTTTTTGCACAATTCCTATAAGTGGTTCAAAGTTACGTGTGGGTTTGTGGGGCAAAAATTAGAAGAATTTTACGAAGTTGTTCACGTGGGTTGTTCTAATGCACTAGTAATTCAAATGGCTTGAAGTAATGCACATTTGGGCTTGTGGTGCACAAGTCCTAAAATTGGTACAAAGTTACGTATGCATTCTAGGGGCACAACTCCAAAATTAGATACAAATTTAAGCACGTGTGGGTTCGGAACACAACTCCTGTTACTGGTACAAAGTTTTGTATGTGGGAACTTGTGGTAAGCACACCCTATAAATGGTACAAAATTATTCACGTGTGGACTTGTGGTGCACAGCTCCTAAAAATGGTTCAAAGTTTGGCATGTGTGGGTTTGTGGTTCACCATTCCTAAATAAGATAAATAGTTGTGCAAGTGTGTAAGCTTGTGATGCACAACATGTAAAAATGAAACAACTTTATGCACATGCAAGCTTGTTGGACACTGCTTAATCAAATGGCCCATGTTATGCACGCTTGGCCTTTTGGTGCGAAACTCCAAAAACTGGAATGTTGTTAGAGATGTGTGGGACTTGTGTGGGGTTGTTGTGCGAAAATCATGTGAATGGCCAAAAATTATGAACCTTTCGGCTTGTAGGGCCCAACTCCTAAAACCTGCCTGAATTTAAGCCCGTTTGGGTTTGTAGTACAGGACTCATCTAATGGTCCCACGTTATGTAGGTTTTGGCTTGTGATACATAAATCCTAAAAATGAGATGATGTTACGCACGTGTGGGACTATAGAGCCCAAATTCGAAATAAGTTACAAAGTTTCGTACATGTGGGATGGGGCGCACAACTCTTATAACTGCTACGAAATTTTGCAGCTGGTGTTTTTGCATCAAAACCCTTACAAAGGGTACGTTGTTACGCAGTCGTGCACTTATTATGCACGCCTCCATTAAAATGGTACAACGTTACGACCGTGTAGGCTTTTGCTGCATAATTCCTATATAAGGTACAAAGTTACGTAAGTGTGGGTTTGTGGTGCACAAATTTGAAAAGTTTTACGAAGTTGTGCACGTGGGGTGTTGTAATGCACAACTCATTCAAATGGCCTAAAGTAATGCACATTTGGGCTTGTGGCGCACAACTCCTAAAATTAGTACAAAGTTACGTATGCATTCTAGGGGCACAACTCCAAAATTAAGTACAAAATTAAGCACGTATGGGTTGGGTACACAACTCCTGTAACTGGTACAAAGTTTTGTATGTGGGAACTTGTGGTAAGCACACCCTATAAATGGTACAAAATTATTCACGTGTGGACTTGTGGTGCACAACTCCTAAAAATGGTTCAAAGTTCGGCATTTGTGGTTTTGTGGTTCACCATTACTAAATAAGTTAAATAGTTGTGCAAGTGTGTAAGCTTATGGTGCACAACATGTTAAAATGAAACAACTTTATGCACGTGCGGGCTTGTTGGACACTGCTTAATCAAATGGCCCATGTTATGCACGCTTGGCCTTGTGGTGCGAAACTCCAAAAAATGGAATATAGTTAGAGATGTGCGGGACTTGTGTGGGGTTGTTGTGCGGAACTCATGTGAGTGGCCTAAAATTATGAACCTTTTGGCTTGTAGGGCCCAACTCCTAATAACTGCCTGAATTTAAGCTCGTATGGGCTTGTAGTATAGGGCTCATCTAATGGTCCCACGTTAGGTAGGTTTTGGCTTGTGATACCCAATTCCTAAAAATGAGATGAAGTTACACACGTGTGGGACTATAAAGCCCAAATATGAAATAAGTTACAAAGTTCCGTACATGTGGGATGGGGTGCACAACTCTTATAACTACTACGAAATTGTGCAGGGGGTGTTTTTTCATCAAAACCCCTACAAACGGTACAACGTTACGCAGTCGTGCACTTCTAGTGCTCACCTCCCTTAAATGGTACAAAGTTACGATCGTGTAGGGTTTTTCTACACAATTCCTATAAGTGGTTCAAAGTTACGTGTGGGTTTGTGCGGCACAAATTAGAAGAATTTTACGAAGTTGTTCACATTGGTTGTTCTAATGCAATAGTAATTCAAATGGCCTGAAGTAATCCACATTTGGGCTTGTGGTGCACAGCTCCTAAAATTGGTACAAAGTTACGTATGCATTCTAGGGGCACAAGTCCAAAATTAGGTACAAATTTAAGCATGTGTGGGTTTGGTACATAACTCCGGTAACAGGTACAAAGTTTTGTATGTGGGAACTTATGGTAAGCACACCTTATAAATGGTACAAAATTATTCACATGTGGACTTGTGGTGCACAGCTCCTAAAAATGGTTCAAAGTTCGGCATGTGTGGGTTTGTGGTTCACCATTCCTAAATTAGCTAAATAGGTTTGCAAGTGTGTAAGCTTTTGATGGACAACATGTAAAAATGTTACAACTTTATGCACATGCAGGCTTGTTGGGCACTGCTTAATCAAATGGCCCATGTTATGCACGCTCGGCCTTTTGGTGCGAAACTCCAAAAACTGGAATGTAGTTAGACATATGTGGGACTTGTGTGGGGTTGTTGTGCGGAAATCATGTGAATGGCCAAAAATTATGAACCTTTTGGCTTGTAGGGCCCAACTCCTAAAACCTGCCTGAATTTAAGCTCGTTTGGGTTTGTAGTGCAGGACTCATCTAATGGTCCCACGTTATGTAGGTTTTGGCTTGTGATACATAAATCCTAAAAACGAGATGATGTTACGCACTTGTGGGACTATAGAGCCCAAATTCGAAATTAGTTACAAAGTTTCGTACGTGTGGGATGGGGTGCACAACTCTTATAACTACTACGGAATTGTGCAGGGGGTTGTTTTTGCATAAAAACCCCTACAAATGGTACAAAGTTAACCAGTCGTGCACTTCTGGTGCACACTTCCCATAAAAGCTACAAAGTTACGACTGTGTAGGCTTTTGCTACCTAATTCCTATATCCGTACAAAGTTACGTAAGTGTGGGTTTGTAGTGCACAAATGTGAAAAATTTTACTAAGTTATGTACGTGGGGTGTTGTAATGCACAACTAATTCAAATGGCCAAAGTAATGCACATTTCGGCTTGTCGTGCAGAACTCCTAAAGTTGGTACAGAGTTACATACGCACTAGAATGCACAACCCCAAAATTAGGTACAAATTTAAACACGTCTAGTTTGGGTACAAAACTCCTGTAACTGGTACAAAGTTGTGTATGTTCACTTTTGGTAAACACACCCTATAAATGGTACAAAATTATTCACCTGTTGACTTGTGGTGCACAACTCCTAAAAATGGTTCAAAGTTCAGCATGTGTGGGTTTGTGGTTCACCATTCCTAAATAAGTTAAATAGTTGTGCAAGTGTGTAAGCTTGTATTGCACAACTTGCAAAAACGAAACAACTTTATGCACGTGGGGGCTTGTTGGACACTGCTAAATCAAATGACCCATGTTATGCACACTTAGCCTTGTGGTGCGAAACTCCAAAAACTCGAATGTAGTTAAAGATGTGTGGGACTTGTGTGGGGTTGCTATGCGGAACACATGTGAATGGCCTAAAATTATGAACCTTTTGGCTTGTGATACATAAATCCTAAAAATGAGATGATGTTACGCACGTGTGGGACTATAGAACCCATATTCAAAATATGTTACAAAGTTTCGTATGTGTGGGATGGGGCGCACAACTCTTATAACTGCTACGAAATTTTACAGGTGGTGTTTTTGCATCAAAACCCTTACAAACGATACGTAGTTACGCTGTCGTGCACTTCTTGTGCAGGCCTCCATAAAATGGTACAATGTTACGACCGTGTAGGCTTTTGTTGCACAATTCCTATATAAGGTACAAAGTCATGTAAGTGTGGGTTTGTGGTGCACAAATTTGAAAAATTTTACGAAGTTGTGCACGTGGGGTGTTGTAATGCACAACTCTTTCAAATGGCCCGAAGTTATACACATTTGGGCCTGTGGTCCACAACTCCTAAAATTTGTATAGAGTTACGCATGCACCCTAGGTGCTCGACCCCAAAATTAGGTACAAATTTAAGCACATATAGGTTGGGTACACAAGCCCTGTAACTGGTACTAAGTTTTGTATGTTGGAAATTGTGGGAAACGCAGCCTATAAATGGTACAAAATTACGCACATGTGGGCTTGCTGGGCACAAGTCCTAAAAATGGTTCAAAGTTAGGCATGTGTGGGTTTGTGGTTCACCATTCCTAAATAAGTTAAATAGTTGTGCAAGTGTGGAAGCTTGTGGTGCACAACTTGTAAAAATGAAACAACTTTATGCATGTGGGGCTTGTTGGATAATGCTTAATCAAATGGCCCTTGTTATGCACGCTTGGCCTTGTGGTGCGAAACTCCAAAAAACAAGAATGTAGTTACAGACGTGTGGGACTTGTGTGGGGTCGTTGTGCTGAACTCATTTGAATGGCCTTAAATTATGATCCTTTTGGCTTTTAGGGCCCAACTTCTAAAAATGGCTTGAATTTGAGCTCATGTTTGCCTGTAGTACACGACTCATCTAATGATCCCATGTTATGTAGGTTATGGCTTGTGATAGACAACTCCTAAAAATGAGATGAAGTTACGCATGTGTGGGACTATAGAGCCCAAATTTGAAATAAGCTACAAAGTTCTGTACGTGTGGGATGGGGTGCACAACTCTTATAACTGCTACGAAATTGTGCAGGGGGTTGTTTTTGCATCAAAACCCCTACAAAGGGTACAATGTTACGCAGTCGTCCACTTCTGGTGCACACCTCCCATAAATGGTACAAAGTTACGACCGTGTAGGCTTTTGCTGCATAATTCCTATATCCTTACAAAGTTATGTAAGTGTTGGATTATGGTGCACAAATTTGAAATTTTATTCGAAGTTGTGCACATGGGGTGTTGTAATGCACAACTCAGTCAAATGGCCCGAGGTCATGCACATTTGGGCTTATGGGGCACAACTCCTAAAATTGGTACAAAGGTGCCTAACCCCAAAATTAGGTACAAATTTAGGCACCTGTAGGTTGGGTACACAACTCTTGGAACTGGTACAAAGTTGTGTATGTGGGAACTTGTGGTAAACACACCCTATAATTGGTAAAAAAATTATGCACGTGTGGACTTGTTGTGCACAACCCGTAAAAATGGATCAAAGTTAGGCATGTGTGGGTTTGTGGTTCACCATTCCTAAATAAGTTAAATAGTTGTGCAAGTGTTTACGCTTGTGATGCACAACTTGTAAAAATGAAACAACTTTATGCACGTGGGGGCTTGTTGGACACTGCTTAATCAAATGGCCCATGCTATGCACGCTTGGCCTTGTGGTGCAAAACTCCAAAAACTAGAATGTATTTACAGACGTGTTTGACTTGTGTGGGGTCGTTGTGCGGAACTCATTTCAACGGCTTTAAATTATGAACCTTTTGGCTTGTAGGGCCTAACTCCTACAAATTGCCTGAATTTAAGATCATTTGGGCCTATAGTACACGACTCATCTATTGGTCCCACGTTAAGTAGGTTTCGGCATGTGATACAAAACTCCTAAAAATGAGATGAAGTTATGCACGTGTGGGACTATAGTGCCCCAATCTGAAATAAGTTACAAAGTTCCGTACGTGTGGGATGGGGTGCACAACTCTTATAACTACTACGAAGTTGTGCAAGGGGTTGTTTTCGAATCAAAACTCCTATAGACGGTACAAAATTACGCATTGGTGCACTTCTGGTGCACACCTCCCATAAATGGTACAAAGTTAAGACTGTGTAGGCCTTTGCTGCACAATTCCTATATCCTTACAAAGTTACGTAAGTGTGGGTTTGTGGTGCACAAATTTGAAAAACTTTACGAAGTTGTGCAGGTGGGGTGTTGTAATGCACAACTAATTGAAATGGCCCAAAGTAATGCACAATGGGGCTTTTGGTGCATAACTCTTAAAATTGGTATAAAGTTACGTATGCATTGTAGGTGCACAACTCCAAAATTAGGTACAAATTTAAACACGTGTGGGTTCGGAACACAACTCCTCTAACTGGTACAAAGTTGTGTATGTGGGAACTTGTCGTACACACACGCTATAAATTGTACAAAATTATTCACGTGTGGACTTGTGGTGCACAACTCCTAAAAATGGTTCAAACTTCGGCATGTGTGGGTTTGTGGGTCACCATCCCTAAATAAGTTAAATAGTTGTGCAAGTGTGTTAGCTTGTGGTTCACAACTCTGAAAAATGAAACAACCTTATGTACGTGGGGCCTTGTTGGACACTGCTAAATCAAATGCCCCATGTTATGCATGCTTGGCCTTGTGGTGCGAAAATCCAAAAACTCGAATGTAGTTAAAGATGTGTGGGACTTGTGTGGTGTTGCTATGCAGAACACATGTGAATGGCCTAAAATTATGAATCATTTGGCTTGTAGGGCCCAACTCCTAAAAATTGCCTAAATTTAAGCTTGTTTGGGCCTGTAGTGCCCAACTCATCTAATGGTCCCACGTTATATAGGTATTGGCTTGTGATACAAAACTCTTAAAAATCAGATGAAGTTACACACATGTGGGACTATAGAGCCCAAATATGAAATACGTTACAAAGTTCCGTACGTGTGGGATGGGTTGCACAACTCTTATAACTGCTACGAAATTTTGCAAGGGGTGTTTTTGCATCAAAACCCTTACAAACGGTACAATGTTACGCAGTCGTGCAACTTTGGTGCACACCACCTTTAAATGGTATAAAGTTACGACCGTGTAGGCCTTTGCTGCATAATTCCTATATAACGTACAAAGTTATGTAAGTGTGGGTTTGTGGTGAACAAATTTGAAAAATTTTACGAAGTTGTGCACGTGGGGTGTTGTAATGCACAACTCTTTCAAATGGCCCAAAGTTATGCACATTTGGGCCTGTGGCCCACAAATCCTAAAACTTGTACAGAGTTACGTATGCACCCTAGGTGCTTGACCCCAAAATTAGGTACAAATTTAAGCACATATCGGTTGGGTACACAACCCCTGTAACTGGTACAAAGTTATGTATGTGGAAACTTGTGGTAATCACAGCCTATAAATGGTACAAAATTATGCACTTGTGGACTTGTTATGCAGAAGTCCTAAAAATGGTTCAAAGTTAGGCATGTGTGGGTTTGTGGTTCACCATTCCTAAATAAGTTAAATAACTATTCAAGTGTGGAAGCCTGTGGTCCACAACTTGTAAAAATAAAACAACTTTATGCACGTGGGGGCTTGTTGGACAATGCTTAACCAAATGGCCCATGTTATGCACGCTTGGCCTTGTGGTGCGAAACTCCAAAAACAAGAATGTAGTTACAGACGTGTGGGACTTGTGTGGGGTCGTTGTGCTGAACTCAATTGAATGGCCTTAAATTATGAACCTTTTGGCTTTTAGGGCCCAACTTCTAAAAATGGCTTGAATTTAAGCTCATGTTTGCCTGTAGTACACGACTCATCTAATGGTCCCATGTTATGTAGGTTATGGCTTGTGATACACAACTCCTAAAAATGAGATGAAGTTACGCATGTGTGGGACTATAGAACCCAAATTTGAAATAAGTTACAAAGTTCTATACGTGTGGGATGGGATGCACAACTCTTATAACTGCGACGAAATTGTGCAGGGGGTTGCTTTTGCATCAAAACCCCTACAAATGGTACAAAGTTACGCAGTCGTCCACTTATGGTGCACACCTCCCATAAATGGTACAAAGTAACGACCGTGTAGGCTTTTGTTGCAAAATTCCTATATCCTTACAAAGTTACGTAAGTGTGGGTTTGTGGTGCACAAATTTGAAATCTTTTTCTAAGTTGTGCACGTGAGGTGTTGTAATGCACAACTCAGTCAAATGGCCCGAGGTAATGCACATTTGGGCTTGTGGGCACAACTCCTAAAATTGGTACAAAGGTGCCCAACCCCAAAATTAGGTACAAATTTAAGCACCTGTAGGTTGGGTACACAACTCTTGGAACTGGTACAAAGTTGTGTATGTGGGGACTTGTGGTAAACACACCCTATAATTGGTAAAAAAATTATGCACGTGTGGACTTGTTGTGCACAACTCGTAAAAATGGATCAAAGTAAGGCATGTGTGGGTTTGTGGTTCACCATTCCTAAATAAGTTAAATAGTTGTGCAAGTGTTTACGCTTGTGATGCACAACTTGTAAAAATGAAACAACTTTATGCACGTGGGGGCTTGTTGGACACTGCTGAATCAAATGGCCCATGCTATGCACGCTTGGCCTTGTGGTGCGAAACTCCAAAAACTAGAATGTATTTACAGACGTGTTTGACTTGTGTGGGGTCGTTGTGTGGAACTCATTTCAATGGCTTTAAATTATGAACCTTTTGGCTTATAGGGCCCAACTCCTAAAAATTGCTTGAATTTAAGATCATTTGGGCCTGTAGTACACGGCTCATCTAATGGTCCCACGTTTTTGGCATGTGATACAAAACTCCTAAGAATGAGATGAAGTTACGCACGTGTGGGACTATAGTGCCCCAATCTGAAATAAGTTACAAAGTTCCGTACGTGTGGGATGGGGTGCACAAGTCTTATAACTACTACGAAATTGTGCAAGGGGTTGTTTTCGAATTAAAACCCCTATAGACGATACAAAGTTATGCAGTGGTGCACTTCTAGTTCACACCTCCCATAAATGGAACAAAGTCAAGACAGTGTAGGCTTTTGCCGCACAATTCCTATATCCTTACAAAGTTACGTAAGTGTGGGTTTGTGGTGCACAAATCTGAAAAATTTTACGAAGTTGTGCAGGTGGGGTGTTGTAATGCACAACTAATTGAAATGGCGCAAAGTAATGCACATTTGGACTTTTGGTGCACAACTCCTAAAATTGGTATAAATTTATGTATGCACTGTAGGTGCACAACTCCAAAATTAGGTACAAATTTAAACACGTGTGGGTTCAGAACACAACTCCTCTAACTGGTACAAAGTTGTGTATGTGGGAACTTGTGGTACACACACGCTATAAATCGTACAAAATTATTCACGTGTGGACTTGTGGTGCACAACTCCTAAAAATGGTTCAAACTTCAGCATGTGTGGGTTTGTGGGTCACCATTCCTAAATAAGTTAAATAGTTGTGCAAGTGTGTTAGCTTGTGGTGCACAAGTTTTAAAAATGAAACAACCTTATGCACATGGGGGCTTGTTGGACACTGCTTAATCAAATGATCCATGTTATTCACGCTTGGCCTTGTGGTGTGAAACTCCAAAAACTGGAATGTAGTTAGAGATGTGTGGGACTTGTGTGGGGTTGTTTTGCGGAAATCATGTGAATGACCTAAAATTATGAACCTTTTGGCTTGTAGGGCCCAACTCCTAAAAACTACCAGATGATCGTTTGGGCTAGTAGTACACGACTCATCTAATGGTCCCACGTTATGTAGGTTTTGGCTTGTGATACACAACTCCTAAAAATGAGATGAAGTTATGCACGTGTGGGACTATCGAGCCCAAAACTGAAATAAGTTACAAAGTTCCGTACGAGTAGGATGTGGTGCACAACTCTTATGACTGCTACGAAATTTTGCAGGGGGGTGTTTCTGCATCAAAACCCCTACAAACGGTACAAAGTTACGCAGTCGTATACTTCTGGTGGAAACCTCCCTTAAATGGTACAAAGCTGCGACCGTGTAGATTTTTGCTGCACAATTCCTAAATATTGTACAAAGTTACGGAGGTATGGGTAAAAGGTGCCCAAATTTAAAGAATTTTACGAAGTTGTGGACGTGGGGTGTTGTAATATACAACTCATTCAAATGGCCCGAAGTTATGCACAATTGGGCTTGTGGTGCACAACTCTTGGAATTGGTACAAAGTTACATATGCACTCTTGGTGCACAACCCCAGAATTAGGTACAAATTTAAGCACGTGTGGGCTGGGTACACAACTCTTGTAACTGGTCTAAAGTTGTGTATAAGGGAACTTGTGGTAAACACACCCAATAAATGGTACAAAATTTTGCACGTGTGCACTTGTGGTGCACAACTCCTAAAAATGGTTCAACGCTAGGCATGTGTGGGTTTGTGGTTCACCATTCATAAATAAGGTAAATAGTAGTGCAAGTCTGTAAGGTTATGGTGCACAAGTTGTTGAAATGAAACGTTATGCATGTGGGGGCTTGTAGGACACTGCTTAATCAAATGGCCATGTTAAGCACGCTTGGCCTTGTGGTGCGAAACTCCCAAAACTAGATTGTAGTTAGAGATTAGTGGGACTTGTGTGGGGTTGTTGTGCGGAACTCATGTGAATGGCATAAAATTATGAACCTTTTGGCTTGTAGGGCCCAACTCTGAAAAATTGCAAAAAGCTCGTTTGGGCTTGTATTACACGACTCATCTAATGGTCCTACGTTATGTTGGTTTTGGCTTGTGATACACAACTCCAAAAATGAGACGAAGTTAGGCACGTGTGGGACTATGGAGCCCAAATCCAAAAGAAGTTACAAAGTTCTGTACGTGTGGGATGGGCTGCACAACTTTTATAACTAGTACGAAATTGTGCAGGGGGTGTTTTTGCATCAAAACCCCTAGATACTGTAAAAAGTTACACAGTCGAGCACTTCTAGTGCACACCTCCCTTTAAATGGTACAAAGTTACGACCGTGTAGGCTTTTGCTGCACAATTCCTATATCCTTACAAAGTTACGTAAGTGTGGGTTTATGATGCAAAAATTTGAAAATTTTTACGAAGTTGTGCATGTGGGGTGTTATAATGCGCAACTCATTCAAATGGCTCGAAGTTATGCACATTTGGGCTTGTGGTACACAACTCCTAAAATTGGCACAAAGTTACATATGCACTCTAGGTGCGCAACCCCAAAGTTAAGTACAAATTTAAGCACGTGTGGCTTGGGTACACAACTCCTTTAACTGGTACAAAGTTGTGTATGTGGGAACTTGTGGTAAACACACCCGATAAATGGTACAAAAGTTTGCACCTGTTGACTTGTGGTGCACAATTCCTAAAAATGATTCAAAACTGGGCATGTCTGGGTTTGTGGTTCACCTTTCCTAAATAAGTTAATTGTTGTGCAAGTGTGTAATCTTGTGGTGCACAAGTTGAGAAAAAGGATCAACTTTATGCGTGTGGGGTATTGTTGGACACTGCTTAATCAAATCGTCCATGTTATGCACGCTTGGATTTATGGTCCAAAACTCCAAAAACTGGAATGTAGTTAGAGATGTGTGCGACTTGTGTGGGGTTGTTGTGCGGAACTCATGAGAATGGCCTAAAATTATGCACCTTTTGGCACACAGGGCCCAACTGCTAAAAATTGACAGAATTTAAGCTCGTTTGGGCCTGTTGTACACGACTCATCTAATGGTCCCACGTTATGTTGGTTTTGGCATGTGATACAAAGCTAATAAAAATGAAATGAAGTTACGCATGTATGGGACTTTAGAGCCCAAATCTGAAATAAGTTACAAAGTTCCGTACATGTGGGATAGGGTGCACAACTCTTATAACTGCCACAAAATTTTGCGGGGGTGTGTTTTTGTATCAAAACCCCTACAAACGGTACAAAGTTATGTAGTCGTGCACTTTTGGTACACACCTCCCTTAAATGGTACAATGTTACGACCGTGTTGGCTTTGGTTGCACAATTCCTCTATAAGGTACAAAGTGTGGGTTTATGGTGCACAAATTTGAAAATTTGTACAAAGTTGTGCACATGGGGTGCTGTAATGCACAACTCATTCAAATGGCTTGAAGTTATGAACATTTGGGCTTGTGGTGCACAACTGGTAAAAATTGCCTGAATTTAAGCTTGTTTGGGCCAGTAGTACACGACTCATCTAATGGTCCCACATTATGAAGGTTTTGGCATGTGTTATAAAACTCCTAAAAATGTGCTGAAGTTACACCGATATGGGACATTAGGGCCCAAATCTGAAATAAGTTACAAAGTTCTGTACGTGTGGGATGGGGTGCACAACTCTT